>VXAX01006416.1:206235-251464 GCA_013399835.1 Leptocoma aspasia | reverse complement strand
GCTCACCCCGCGCCCGAGGGGAGGTCACCCGGCCTGGCTCCTCCTCCACCGCCGGCCGCCACTCGCGAGGCCCCGGCTGCCCGGACGAACGTTTCGCCTCCGGGCAGCGGAGCAGCGGCGCGGCCTCGCTTCGCCCGACGCGGCGGCACAGGGCTGGCGGAGGCGCTCACGGCGCTCCTGCCTCAGCCACCGCCGCCATCTTGGTCGCCACTCCGCCGGGGGCGCGGGGGGCGGTCCCTGGCGGAGGGATACAGACACAGACAGACAGACAGACAGACAGACAGACACTCGCCGTTACCTGGTAACCTCCGCCCGCCCAGGCCCTTCCGCACTGCGCGCGCCCCGCCCGACCCGGACCGCGGGGCGCCGGAGGATGCCCCGCGCAACCGCCGGGGCGGTCGGGGGAAGAGCGGTGGGCGAAGAAACTCCAACTCCCAACGTGCATTGTGCGGGGGGCGCGGCGCACCCAGGGCCGGCGGCGGTGCCTCCTGGGAGTGGTAGTTTTCCACTCAGGGCACGGCCCCGCCCCATGACAGGACTGGAGCACATCCACCGCAGTTATGCGGCCGGCGGGGAATCGCCGAGCGTGTTTTTCTAACAAAATAAAATACGAGAACGGCGATGAACTCTGTAAATGCTTTTGCCTGATTGGAAGACCAGTAAAATCACGTCGAAACCCTAAGCGTGGACGAGGATCAGCTCTTGCCCTCGTTTGGAGTAGTGTCGACTACTCTGTTCTGTCAGCCTTCGGAGTGGTTTGCGCTTTGATTTGTGGCATGGAGTTTACGCATCTGGGTTCTTTATACTTTCCTTTGGGGGAAAAAATATAAACAGATAGTTTGGCATTTAAGAAACAATAGTTGTGCGTTAAAGCCGAAACATTCTACTGGTAAAACATGGAAATGTTGTTGGTCTCCATCTCTCCCATATTAGGACTTATACTAATGTATTGTGCTAAAGAAAAAAAAAAGGATACATTAATCCTTTTCAAAGACCTATTAATCTGTCTATAATCTAGAAAAGGAACTAAATAATAGGAAAGGCGTCAAAATAAAGATGTTTCAATAAAAGTAATTTTGTTACCTCCAGCACATTCCCCCATATCAAAGAAAAAGTTCTGGACGATACTGAGTGAGTGAAAGAGGTGAGTGTAAGACTGCCTATTAGAGCAGAATCTTTCTCCCATTTCTACCACAAGCTACTTGACTGTATAGCCATAAATGAAATTGCATTGAAAACAATCTACAACGGTTTGATGGAAGCTCTCTGTGTGAGGAATATATATTATCAATCTCTACTGCAATTCTGCAGCTAATAAGGAAGTTAGTTTATCAGCATTTTTATTATACTTTTAACTAATGTCCTATTTTTCTGAACTCAGGTATCATGTCTGGATAGTCATCACAATATTGGCAGTGTTGCTGTTGACCGGATGCTTTCTATTGTCACAGTGACAAATCTCCCACAGCATGGCAGGTGCAGGCAGAACTTAAGAGAAAATACTGCCCTTAGTACACTGACTATAAAATTTATTTTTTTGCTGTGCCTTATTAGTAAAATACAGCTCCCTCATTCCTATTGCTTCCTGCAGAAAAAAAAAAAACACAACCCAACAAACTCACATAAAAAACGTAATACTTTGTTGAGGAAAAAGAAATCAAATTGACTGTAGAATGTTTCAATAACAATGGAGTATTTTAGTGTAGTCCTTTCTATGTCAAAACGGCATGTTTTCCTTAGCATAGTATGAGCTTACAGCATCATACTCTGATTCCTGCTTGACATTTGGAGGATGAATTTTCTTTTCTTATTTTCTGCCCCTGTTCTGGAATTGGCTGCAAACTTGTTCATGTGTTTTCTTTTCTTTATGTTTGTTTATTCTAGAAATGGCTCCTCAGAGCCATTTTTCATTTGAGATGGAGAATTTGAAAAGATAGAACAGGCACAAAGGAATCGTGGATTGCACTGCAAGATGCATTATATCCAGTAGGTGGTTCTCCAGCACTGTTGTAAAATAACATCTCGGGATTTGGGAATGATTATGAGGCAAAACTCATATGGCTTAAAGAATGTATTTTTAATTAAATAAAATAAATATCTGGGGGCGGGGGGGGAAGTCCTATATCAATGCTAATGAGCCTCTAAACAGACAGCAACTAAACCTCCCTACAAAGATCTCTGTTATAAGCACTTCCCTCAGCAACACGCTAATGAGTGCATCCTCACAGAAATGGAATGGATTATCTTTGAGATAGCCAAATTTAATTAGGATTGAAAGCCATGTCAGAGACATAATTATATTTTCCTTACACAACTTTTGGCTGTATCTTGTTAATTTCACTTTATCATTCCAAAGTGAAGGAAAGCAAACAAAATATGGGCATGTAAGGACTGGAGACAAGAAGAAGTGAAAGATTAATGTTTTACTGAGACAGAGGAGGTATGAGTAGCATCTGGGGAGAGAGATTTTGAAAGCCCCTGAAACAGATAGAGTAATTAATTGAGCATTTGGTTCAAGCAATAGTTGTCCATTTTTCCCCTGATTTTATGACAAAGAGGTTTTTGCTGCAAAATTTAAACTGGCCAAAAATGACCAGTCTATCATAATATGGTTACACACGGGCTACCAAGCTACTATACTAAAGGTATTTTTTCTTTCTTTGCATAACTTTAGATTGGAAAGATCTTTTAAGGCAAAGATTTATATAGAAAGATGAAGTGTCCACTTATCCCTATGAGGTCTGATAATAAGTTAACCAGGTATAAAGGGAGAGGCACAGGCATTTAAGACCACAAAGCCAAGCTGTAGGCTGGTCAAGATTCACCAATTTAATACTAGTGAAAAGTCTAGGACAAAAGAAAACCATTTTTGATGATCCACTCAAGCAAAACAGTAATCAGAAACAATAAAGGAAAGAGGAATAATTGGAAGATAGGTATTAGCAAACTTAGGCAGATTCCAGGAAAAATCTAAGATGAAGAATGCATGGAATCCCTGTTGTAAACCTTTTCCACATCCTTAACGGTGCAGAAAGTAATCCTCTTGGTACTACATTCTAGAAAATATTAGTGACTGGAGTCAGACCAAGTGGTAAAGTGATGGATGGACCCACAAGACATAACCAGTTTTGTTTTATTAAACACACTTATTTCTCACAACCAGAACACATTGGGATCACCAATGGTGCCCTGCCTAGAAGCCCTAAGACCACATTTTTCTCATTGTCCTCTTTGAAGTCAGACTCCATTGAAACCTATTTTTAAAACTATTTTAAAAGAGGTCCATATAGCACAGAAGTTGGCAAGGTTATAAGTATTATTTCACACCTCAGAAATTAAATAAAATTTTACAAGTAACATACAAATATGGGGCTTAATCTGGATGTCTGTCTATATGTTTAATTCAACATTATATTTGATACATTGTACTCTTAATTACATAGTCTAATCTTTCTTTTTATTTTTTTCTATTTGTAGTCCATTAGCATCTTCAGTTTATTCCTTGGCCAACAAAGATAATCCAAGAAGAAACAAAATATTTCAGTTGGTCTGAAATGACAGATTTGACTTAACCAGGTGTATCTGCAGATTCTTCAGAAAAGTGAGCAGGAACAACCTTTAATTCACAATATCTTGGGTGGTTGTTTTATATGATGATATTGTCTAGCTACTTCCACATTATTTATATTTCTGGAGTTATAACATAAATATGTGCTATATTGAACAAATAAGTAAATTAAAAAGTGAGCAGGAAAAAGAGAAAATTATGATACAGCTTAAAAAACCACATAATTTTTATCTCTGAATTGATTCAAAGAACAAGAATATGAAAGAAACAAGTGACCCCACCACATACAGAGAAATGATCAGCACCAAAAATTTTCATTTGCAAATTAAAATTCTAAGAGGAAGAGGTTGTCGATTCTTCCTATTTTTTTGCTTTGTAGCTGGAAATCTGCAATGTATCTGATATCAGTCACTCCTGTATATTCATAACTAAGTGCTTGCTCTACACTGTATGGCTTCAGTTATGTTGAAGGCATTAAAATAGTTAGCATATAAATGCTACTGTGAATTCTGCAAAACCACCTAATATTTTTTCATATGTGTTTTTATTTTGTTAAATGGGAAGAAATTTGCTGAAGGTGTGGGTCCTTTTACAGCCACTAAGCAGTTTGCTAGTGAACATCCAATCCACAAAAAGAAAAAATTCCAAATAATTATGTGCCCTTTTGTTCATAATCAATTGTGCTGACTTCTAACAAAAAAAGTTTTTATAAGGTGTTCCACTGTAGCTACACAGAGTTGATTAATTTTATGATGTTCTGCATTTTATCCTATGGCAATAATGCTTTTGAAATAGATACTTGCTTTTATGATACCAGTTTTGCAAGTATAGAAATAACCAAGTATGATGGCCTTGCATGTCCAATGACTATATACACACATGCCTATATACTAGAGTAATTTTGAAAGGTTTAAAATAACCTTTTAATCTAAATGTTTCTGTCGCATTAGTAATTAAATTACTTTCCTGGTTCCTTTCTTTTTCTGGTGATAGAGATTTGGCACTATGTGGTTCCAGTTATACTGTTGATGAGGGCTGGTACAGATGGACAACAGCACTAAATTGATCAATACCAAGGAAGAGGGATTAGTTGGTGCACCTTTCCAAAGACATTCTATACTTTTCAAAAAGTAGAATATAGGAGAAGGATGTCTTTGAAGAGGGCTAAAGGAAAATTGAGGCCAGCAGGAAGCTTCCTGTGTAAAGAAGGCAGGAGAAGGCAGGATATGTAAGCTGTTCTTCTAAATAAGGCAGAAGATTACGGGCCCTGTTCTTTTCTTGGCACTCACACTAAGATCTTGTGCAGGTCATTTTGCCAGATACATTTCCTCACAACATAGTTTGATTTGTATTTGTTATTATTTTGAGGGTGATGAATAGAAGACAAACACCAGCAATGAAACTTACTGTGATGATTTCTTTTTAGAATTACTCTGGGCCTTCTCTGAGTCTGCTGTTTTTCTATATCCTGTGAAGATGTGTACAGACCCAGATGTTTGTTAGGTCTTCAACTCTGTGACATGTTCCATCTGTGCTAGTTACACTGTCTTTGCTACTGCCTGTTGAAAAATATGGGAGGAACTTCTTATTTTTATATTTCTAATAAGAATTGGGGATTTTTTTTCCATATTTGGTGCATGATAAAATAATGTCTAAATATGTTGGATTTACTGGTCTTATTATTCATGATAACGATATGTTGCTGATTTCTGTATTATATGTGTGAAATGACAGATTATAAAATTACTAAATTAGGCACCTATTTCTTAGAACACCACACAAAAATAAGGTAAATTATTTAAAAACTGGGATTTATTTTTGTACATTTTATCCATACATCAAAAAATAAGGTGCCTGCATTCTGTTTCTTCAGAATAGGTAAGAAGTTCTTTTCTGCTCATCTCTTAGTCTCATTAGGGAATTGCATTTATTGATGTAACATTTCAAATTGATCATGTGATTATGTAACTTTTAGAGATAACATACTTTAGAGAACACATACACGAGTTGCAATAGTAGGCTCTGGTCACTATGTTCAATATGTTGGTGAATATATAAATATGGCAAAATCTTCATAAGTTTATAGATAGATTGCTGTATTTTTGGTGCAATTTATTTCTAACACTGCATTTCATTAGGATTGGGACAAGCATTTTGAAGACAGCATGCTAAAAAATGAAGACATTTAAAATATTCTGAAGCTTTTTTTTCTATTAAAAAAATATACACTTCTGGAAGGAAGGCTGCCTTTAAAAACATTAACCTGCAGAGTTTTTTAGTCATAAAGCTGAGTTTGACTTACCTTTTATTTCAGCTTTGTTCTATTTCGGAAACAAAATATTGGTATGGAAGTACCCCCATCATTACTATTTCATAATGTGCTGGTTTTGCACAAAAAAACCTCCAAAGTTAAGTTTACTCAGACATCGTGATTTTGACAGAGCTGGCCAGGATGGAATTTGGGGTTGGTTTGTTTGTTTGTTTACTCGCTTGTACCCCTCAGGAAAAAAAAAAAAAAACAAAAAACCAACAACCTAGCATCTAAATTATGAAACTAAATATCGTATTCCATTTCAAATTTTCAATTTATTATTGTAACAGTTTAGCATATGTGAAAGACCATTTCGTTATGGTGGATGTACAGTGTTGGATGCACATTTTCAAATATATAATCTCAGCCAATCCTCGAATGAAATACATTACATATTCTCTATTTTGTCTTTAGCATTACACAAATGAAAACAATGCAGAGAAGAGCATAAACAAATTAATTTATAACAGATAGAATAGAAGTACATTTTGACAAACACAATTACCATGTTGTGGTTGTACAATCTTTGACCCTTCCATATTTCTACAATAACAGCTGAAGGTGATTTAAAACTTTCTTGAATAAAAATCATACACATAATCTATAAAGCTATACTTCTTCTCATTTTTAACACCTGTTTAACAACTCAGAAGGGAAGAATCTATGGTTCCTTGTATTATTAAAGCTTATTGTATGCCTGCAACTCCTTTTGAGTCTGAATGATAAAGAATCATATTATGAATACATTATCTTGCATTTGCTGATTTTACAGTCATGGAATCATAAAATTATTTGGCTTGGAAGGGACCTTAAAAATCATCTAGTTCCAACCTCTCTGCCATAGGCAGGGACACCTTCCACCAGACCAGGTTGCTCAAAGCCACATCCAACCCGGTCCTGAACCTTTTAGGGATGAGGCATCCACAACTTCTCTGGACAGCCTGTTGCAGTGTCTGACCACCCTCACAGTAAAGAATTTTTTTCTAATATCTAATCTAAATCTGTTCTTTATTCAACTTAAAGCCCTTACCCCTTGTCCTATTAGTACATGCCCTTGAGAAAAGTTTCTCTCCAACCTTCTTGTAAATTCCCTTTAGGTACTGGAAGGCCTGAATGAAATCCCCCTGGATCCTCCTTTTCTCCAAGCTGAACGACCCCATCTCTCTCATCCTGTCTTTGTAGGAGAGGTGCTCCAGCCTTCTGATCATCTTTGTGGCCTCCTTTGGGCTTGCTCCAACAGAGCCACGTCTTTCCTCTGTTGGGGGCCTATGAACTGGATGCAGTACTCCAGATGGGGTATTATTATGAGAGTGGAGTAGAGGGGCAGAATCACCTCCCTTGACCTTCCAGCTATGTGTCTCTTGATGCAGCTTGGTATTCAAGTTGTTTTCTGGGCTGCAAGCACATGTTGCTGGCTCATGTTACTCTCACTTTTTAGCTTTCTGATGTTTTTATTCTTGTGATAGAGTTTCTCACGCTGTTTTTTGTAAACATGTACATATTTTTCTAACTGTCTTTTTGTTTTTCATTCCTTCTCCTGGGAGGAGAAAGGTTTGATAGACTTTGTCATTGACCAGTGTCGTTGGAGAGGTGGTAGCTTCACCTTCCAATCGATGGTCGTTTCCAGAACCCTATATAATGGGAAAACCAAAATAAAGTTTCTCTCTTCTTTGCCTTCTCTCAGGTGTGGCTGCGTTTGTCTCTGCGTTTCATGTTGCTCGATAGAGTAACAGGCTCATATTTAGTTTTTCATCCACTCAGCCCATTTCTTAAGATCTGCTCTCAATCCACCCATCACCAGCTGGTATCCATGTCTGGGATTGCCCGAAATTGTTAAACTTCTGTCAGATTAAAATACCTGGAGATGTACTCAGCTGCAAGTGCTAATAGAATGGAAAAAAAAGACCACTGATTTATTTGCTAGCTTTTTCTTTTAAACTTTAAAAAAAAAAGGTACACAGTGGACATAATACAACTAAATGTTTTTTCAAAGAACAGCAAATCTGAATATCTATGTGAATGTCCAGTATTTACTGGCCACATTAAGGTCTCTGACATTGTAGAGCCTCAGATCTCACTCAGTGAATTTCTTAAAAGGGGCAAAGATTCTTTTACGTACCCTGAGTCAGATGTGTGCCAGAAAGTATCAAGCAAGATATTCTTCAAGAGGTCAAAACAACAGAAACTTGACTGTCAAACTTCAGAAAATCAGGGAACTTTGGGCAAAAAGTTGAAAACAACATTCAATCGACATAAAGCATTTCACAAAGCAATAACTTAGCAAACTCTAAGCCCATTCAACCAAGCAAATGCCAACCCACCTGATTTTAAGTTACTCAGCCTTTGAGAAGAGTGAATTAGGGGAAAAAGAAAGGAAAAGGGAGAAGAGATACAAATTTGGCTACTGGTTCCAGCAGTGTTTGAGCTGGAACCAATAGCCCAAGGGAGGTAGGGTCAAGACAATATGCGTGCCTTGTGCTCTGGCTTAGGTACATTTTGGCTTTCCTGGGCCCTTCCCCCAGGTGGGACTTCTGGTCAGGAGCTGGATTATGGGCTCCAGGGGCAGGGTGTGGAGCATGGCCTCTGGTGTGCCAGCGATTCTCAGCCCCTGGGATGCAGGCCCCAGGGATGGGATGTGTGGAGCAGAGTGTTGCCTTGCCAGGACAAGACTTGGTCTGCCCCTTTCCCCACACAGGAGGCTGAAATGTTTGAAGCCAGCCACCTCCTCCAGTCTCTCACAAACATTTGCCAGTTTTCAGTATTGTAGGTATTCAATAGGTCTAAAAACACATTTCTCTCTTCCTTTTGTGCTTATATGATGTTCATTTGTATATTCTTTGAAAGTCTTGTATTTAGTGTGTTTATTTTTACAAAACCATTCTGATGGTGGGTAGCATATAGACTTCTTGAATAACACAAATCTCTGACTTGACACTGTATAATTCTTGTTTAACTGAACCATAGTTATGTATTTTAGCCATCTAGTCTTTGTTTAAAGTCCTCAAGTGATGGTCAATCTACTTACAACCCCCAATAAACTGTTTATTTTACTTTCTTAATTTAATTTAATTTGTTTATTGTTAAAAAATCCAACTATAAAATTCCATGCCTTTTTTCCACTTTCTAAATTCAGAGCCCACCCACTGAGTAACTATTGGTTAGGAGTCACACTATGAACAGCTATGTCCCTCTTTGAAATAGTCATTAGTCATAGTAAGATTCTCAGTAAAAATTATTTGCTGAATGATTTTGAATTTTTGAATGATTCTTACTCTAGGTTCCTCAGGAGTAATTTACTGTAATTAATAAAGATTTGAAATTCAGAATATGAATTTAATTAGTGGATGTAATGTAATGAGTAAAGAGAAATACTGCCAGGTAGATTCCAAATAGTGCACCAGAAATTATTCTAAGGAAGTTTGCAACAAGTATTAGTCTTCAGTAGGAGGTACATGAAGGGCAGTACAAGACCCTGAGATTAGCTCAGTTGGACTGAGTGTGGGTGCTAATAATGCCATGGTTGCAGGTTTGATCCCAATATGGGCCATTCATTTAAGAGCTGGACTCAATGATCCTTGTGGGTCCCTTCAAACTTAGAACATTCTGAGATTCTGAAAAAAGACAGAGAGCACTTACAAGGGCATGTAGTGAAACAACAAGGGGGAAAGACTTTAAAAAGAGAGAGTAGGTTTAGATTTGATATTAAAAAGAAATTCTTTACTGTGAGGGTGGTGGAACAGAGAAATTGTAGCTGCCCCATCCGTGGGAGTGTTTGAGGCCAGGCTGGATGTAGCTTTGAGCAACCTGGTCTAGTGGAGGGTGTCCCTGCCCACAGCAGGGGGTTTGGAACTAGGTAACCTTTAAGGTCCCTTCCAACCCAGAGCATTCTATGCATATACTGTGGAATGTAAAGCTCATTTTATTGCTATTGTTTTCTTTAAGACATGTTCTTTTTTTTCCAGTACATTCCTTTAAGCATACTCATTTATTGAACTCTTGGGAAGAGCCAGCATAGAAGAAGGGCAAACGCTCAAAACAGATTGTATTTTAAAACATTCTTTGATCTATTAATCTGGCTCTAAAAAGCTTGTCTAGAAAATGATTTTGTCTGACAAAGTCACTGAGATGCTGTGCTTCTCAGTGCCTTGACTAAAAAACACATCAGACAAGCTTTTTTTGGTACTTTTTCTTGTTCCCTTCAACTTTATCTGTACTACGTTTGTTACTTTGGGTTAGGTTTTATTTAGCATATTTCTTTTTTTGTTACACCTCTGACATGTAACTTCTAGTCTGAGTGATTATTGGTATTTATATTAAATCCATTGAGTCTGTTACATTCTATATGTACCTCTGAAGCCTAAAGGATTTAGTCCGTGACTATGGAAAGGACTGGAGTATAAAGCTGGGTATGATACAGAGACCAATTTCTTGAATCACAACAGTGAAAGGGAATAGATGATCCTTTGTTATTTTTGGTTTATTTTTATTTCAGAAGTGTTGTGTTAGGCACAGAATTACCGTCACCTCCTTCTTATGTTGCAATTTAGTCTTGATAACTGCAACTTCTCAGCAGCATTCCAGTCTGGTGACTCATAGCAGATGTAAGCCTCAACTCTGCAGAATTTAATAGCAAAAACAATCGCAGCTTGGGAAGGGCTCTGGAATTATTTGCATCAGCTTAAGAAGATTTAACAGCTTTGAGTTCTGTCCAGAAGTTAAAGGTAAACATTTAGGGTACCTATGAGGGAAGAAGGAAGATGTTTGGCTAATTTCTATAGTTATGGTTTAAAAGTAATTTGTTTTTGAAGGCCATATAACTGGTGCAGTGTTGATAATGATGTATGAATGTTTTACCAGGATCTAGCTATTTTTCTGCATTTCTAGGTAGTTTATAAACCCAGTATTTGAATCTGCAGTTTCTAAATTTGTATTACTATAGGCTATATGAACAAGGCTGCTTTTAGAACCTAAAAGAAAATCAGATCATTAATTATTTTTCAGATAAGGAAAACAGGGAAATTTTTGTAACACCACCAAATTTAAACAAAGCAAAATCTGTGCATGAGTTTAATAATTCAAATTTTAAGAAACCAAACAAAAAACTTCCTAGTAATTTTCTATCCTTTTGGTAGATTCTCTCTTACTATTATTGTATTTATTAGCAATGCAAGTCTTATTGACACGGTGCCAGCAGAAACAGGCATCTGTATTGCATCTAGTTTGCTGTCTCTTAAATTAAAAAAACATAAGAACATTCCAATGGTTCAAACTTTTCATAGCACAGAACTTCTTTAATGTCATAAAATCTGTTAAGTAATTTGTTATTTAAAGACTTGGAAAAAACATCAGATTCAGGGGAAATTTGAATATAGGATTGCCTCTGTGTGTATCCTTTAAAGAAAGCTTAGGCACAGAGAAGAAAAAAGATGTCTTTCTAGAATTTTGATTTGATAGCTTTGGAAAAAATTTCTGCCCAACTGTACTATGCATATTCCAGGTGTAGTCTAAAAATAGAAAATGAGTAACCCCAGGGATAAAATTTCAAGGTTTCACAAGAGTTGCACTTAATTTGTTTAAAACAGAAAGTGGTTTTTTTTTCAGCTAACCATTAAGGGCTTGTGTTTTAACTTAAAAATATAACACCAAGTTTTTCTCACTCTAGCATGATGTGTGATAATTAATCCACATGTCTAGTGTCTAAGATTAAGATTTTCCTCGAAGGGGATATCCCCTGTACAAATTTGAGGGTTTTTTTCTTTTTGTTAAATCAACACAGGTATTTATAAAACAAGTCTTGGAAGTCTCTCAACAGTTTTTAACTCTCCAGGTTCACTTGTGATTGATTAAAATTTGTAATTTTTTGCAGGTTTTTTGAGTGAAAGATTTCATTCAATTGTGTATTGTCAGCAAATAGCTATATAACAAGGGTAAATAAAGGACTGAATAAATTTGTTTAAGAAACTGACTTTCAAAGGAGTCATCCTAGAGCAAGATGTTAAGCTTCCCTTGAACAGAACTTTAGGTTTCGCTGTTACTGAATACCATGGATGTGCACCTTCAGAGAACAACCTCTACTGAAACTTCTTTTAGAAATGTGGGTAACTAAGTAAAAGGTTACCCACGTTAATTCTATGTCTGAACCTGATGATTTAGTGTGTCAAAGTGCTTTGAATATGTAAGGGGCTTGACCCTATTTACCACTTTTCTTGTCACTGTAAGGTTCCCCACTCAGACAGGAGTTTATACCTGCTGAGAAACTGCCTTAAAGGTGCAAGGTCCAGGACCAGCACTGCTGATTGTCCTCTGCTGCATCTGGGTCTACCTGCTGGGCAGTGACAGAAGCAGAGGCATGCTTTTAAATCACCCATTTCCTTTCAGAGCTTGAGTTTTCAGGTCTCTTCCTAGTCTTTTTGACCTTCTCTGTTTCTTTGGAGGACAGCAGCACAAAGATTTTGGTCTCCCCTACTCTACTAGAGGTCCCTGTGTGTTTTTTTTTTTACCCTGTGTTCTCTCTGTTTCTGTCTTCCCTGTTTCTGAGTGGTAAATCTACCAAATGGAGCTCTCGGATTCTCCCTCTTTGTAAGCCTCTTGTCTTGCATTCATAGTGAGCTTATATTGTGAGTGGCTACAGGATCAATGCTCCATCTTGAGTTTACTGTCCAGCTTGCTTTCTTTAAAATTAAACTCCAGGATTAAAATATCTTCACCAATTTATTTAAATTGTCAAATTTAGAAATTTATGAGACTATTATTATATTTTGATATGTCTTTTGAGCATGTTTTATTTCAGCACTAAAGCTGACAGGCTAAGTTGACTCCCAAGTGCAGCCCTTACAAAGTTTCCCACAAGAGGAAAATTCTATAGAAAGAGGCATCCTTAAATAGAAAGGTGCCTTCATGTAAAGATGACAAACAAAACCAACTGCACACACTCTACACTTCTCAGCTATTCATTCTTTTTGTGCTTTTGCTCATAGCAGCTCATACATGCTGCAAGGGACTTACCTGCCTTGACTGTGCCACAGTGTTCTATTTTTTTTTTACTAGCATAAATTTCTATGAACAGTATGCAAGATTTACTTGATAGTCTTAAAAAAAAAAAGAATACTGTTATAAAGTTGGGCAATCCATTAAGATTGGAGGTTTTTATAAGATTGATTGTGGTTGTCAGGCATTCACAATCAGTGAAATCATGATAGAACAGTTCAAATACTAAGAATAATGTGAGGGAGGATACTGTGGTTTCATAATGAAAATAACAGGGATGAAATAGGGTATATGAAATATGAATCTTCCAGTGAAAAAAACAGAGTCCCTTCTCTCTTAGAAAACATATTTAAGTATGTAAGGAGTCAGTGACAGCATTAGCAGAGACCGATCATTTGCAGGCTGTCCAGACAGCTAATGTACTCTTTGGTCACTCCTGTCACAGCCAGTGTCACCCCAACAGATGGCAACAGCTGCTTTCAAAACAGGAGTGACTGTAATAGCTATAATTACTAATGTAATTTTACTAACTGTAATTTTAAAAAGCATTTTAAGTATTTTATAGGTAAGTGTTCAAATCTGAGATTTGTCTGGGCTGTAATTTCTGGTCTTGCATGAAATTTTCAGAAATTGGTGAAAATACTAATTGGACTTTCAGGAAAGGGAATGAAATCTTGCAATTTCAATAAGGATCAATTTGGCAAGCTTTGGTCCATGTCCCTGCACTTCATGGCATCCCATGGCATCCCATGGCCCATTTAGATGGTTTTGCCTTTGGTGAAGATTTTTTTTTTATTGTGCAGGTCTTTTCATACAATTCATCTCTTGTATTTTCTGTCTTCTTGTTTGATTTTTTCCCGTGATTTTGCAACTTCAGTGAGGTTAGTTTTTGCAAGTTTTGGTCCTTTTCACTGCACCACATTTCATCTCCATCTATTTGATTGTAGTCTGTAAATTTCCAAATTTTCTTCTTTTTTTTTCAATTGCATTTTATTTGATCATATCCCCTTTCCAGAGTGTTTGTAATGCTTCCTTTTCTGTTTGCAAGATTTCATTTCCTTTCCTGAAAGGCAATTCTCCCTTTGGACAATTGGACTTGTCCAATTTTGCATGAACTTAAAAATGTTCTTCTCATAAGCACCTTGCTTACCTTTGTACTGTAAAATGCAGAGTCTGCCAAAGTTCCACTCATGCTTTATATTAATTCCTGCAGAAACATGAGTGGAAATTTTTGTAAAGTTGGTGTTTCAATAAACACATGCTGGTATTGAATCATTAATCTCTATTATAAGTTTTACACTTTGTCTAACCACAAATGCTTTAATGTGTTACCATCCCTGGAAGCATTCAAAAAATGTAGATGTGGTGCTTAGGGATATGCTTTAGTAGTGGACCTGTCAGTATTAAGTTAATGGTTCAACTTGATGATCATGGAGATCTTTTCCTTAATAACTCTATGTTAGGAAAAGCAGAGTAGACACATATTCTGGTTTAATTAGGTGTTAGCATATGCTAAATGAAAATATTCATAGTTACAAAAGCAAAAAGGAAAAAGGTTTCTCAGTTGATAGCTTGCAGACATTTAAGTAAATAATTCAGAACAGTTTATGTATAATCTATGTAAATATTTTACTGATTGGACACCTTGGGTTTTCCTCTGTGAAACGCACAGGTCTGTCTTACAAAAGAATTTTGAATTCTATCAGCTAAAGTTTGCAAGTCAGGTACAGTAGTGATTGGTTTGGCCTATAAAATAATTTTCATATGAAAAAATGGGGTTTAAAATGCTATTGGTCATACAGTACAAAGTATCCATAGCTATCAGTTTAAAGATGCCATCCTTGTCACCATTAGAATAAAAGCTGATAACTATTTTGGACTTTTCCCCCAAATTACTCTAGGACAGTAAAATTATCTTGATCCTCTCCTGGTGCACAAAATTTGTACAAATCTTTAGATCAAGGACAACTAGCCCAATTCAGATTTGAATTACTTTTCTATGACAGAGATCTTCCTCACAAATTCAAAGGACCAACAAGAAATATTTCTCTGTTTTTCAGCGTGTTTAAAACGTTTTTGTTTTCATCTTGAAAATAAAATGTGTGTGTTTCAATCTTGAATAGCTGTCCTAAAATACATGCAGAGCTGTAAACAAAGTGGCCTAAAAGGACAAATTCTCATTTTACTGGCTTTTGGAGTTGTATTCTATCAGACTGTTTTAGACATTTGTAGTGAATCCTGCATGCACATTATATTTACAGTTTGTAAGAAAAGAATTATAGGTTAAATAGACTGTTTTGAATAAAATTTAAGACGTCAAGTGTAAATTTTAGTTACATAACTTTTTACGTTTAAGTTAACTAGTGTTTCCTTTGTTCCTCTACTTCACAGCTTCCAAAATGAAGATTTTGATAATGATTGATTTTGTCCTTGCAGCTAGCTTGATGGATGTCATTGGCAGCTCTGTAAGTTCTAGTAATTAAATTTTTCTTTAGAGTTTCTTCTAAATACTGCATACCTTATCCTCCGTAGTGCTCACAATGCACATCCCCTCCATAGTGCTCACAACCTCTACACATGATGGCAGAACCTTTGATGTAAAAGATTAGAATTCATTAAAAAATGAAAGAATGAGGAAATACCTTCAAATGGTGTTCAGTGAGGACAAGTTTCCAATAAGGAAAGAGGAAACAAATGCATAAATTTACAGTGGAAGATAAATCACTAGGCAATGGCACCAAAGAAAGAAATCCAGTCAGTTTGTGACTGGATCTGATATGAAAGAGGAGACAATATATCTTTCCTAACACAGATATCCTATGGTGCATGGAGGCACACTGTGCAGAAGGCACACAAGATGGTTATACTACCATTCAGGCATATATTCAGAATAACATGTGTAGTTTTGAGCAGCATACTTACAGAAGAGCAGAGAGCAGGAACTCCTAAGCAGTGGCTGCAGCAGTGGTATTTCTGGTCACTGACACCTGGTATGCAGAATGTCTCCATCCTTTTCCACCTTGTCCACTTGCCATACAACTTCTTCTCAAACAAGATCCATAACTTCATATGTTTACTTGTTTCCACGTAACTGCATTATACTTCACACTCTGAAACAATGATCAAAGCTCCTCACTTCAAGCTCCCAAGACCCTCTCTTATACATTCTGTTTCTCCAACAAAAACCCTAACAAAATCACACTTACTCCACAGTTTAAAATACCTCTAGCCTCACCAACCCTGCACTGCATGTCATGGCTGTCCTTACTAGTTTTATATTCAGGTCCTAAATAGCAGAGACCTAAAGGGATTGAATTCTTGATTCATAATTGCCTAGGTGGAAGTGGTTGTTGAATTTACAACTATTGTTTGTGGCTTACACTACCTTGTGGAAAACTTTTGTTCAGATAAGTAGCTTTATGGAGGCAGAATGGGAAGCACCTGACTCTCTAATCACTTTTCAGTGGACAAAAATATTACTAATTTTTGCAGAGGCATACTGAGAAAAGGGGGATCACAGTTAAATGCATTTACTTATTTTTAATTATTATTTTTCATTTAGAATATTTTGCACTTTAGCTGACCTTCTGAGTAAAAACTGGGAATAATCAGAACTTCATCTAATTAAAACACTAATCTCAATATAGAGTTATTTTGGAGCTTATTTATATTCTGAAAAGTATAGGCAATAGTAGCACAGGTAAAAAACCTTGTAATTTTATAGTTTTCATGAAGTATTCTGAGTCTAATTTGTAGCAATAATTTTAATGGAAGGTCACTGGCTGCTGAATAATTCACACAATAATGAAAGTGAATGCACATTAATTGCAGCAGCTGGTTAAATGTAGGACTGTGTATCCAAGAGCAGAGCTGTCAGCAGTTGTTAGATAATTGCTTCTCAATGCGTAGTGCAAACAGTTGCTTCACTGAAACAGACAGAACAGGTTGTGTTCAGTCTGGTTTCAGTCACTGGGCACCACTGTCCACTGGACGCAGCCACAGTAAAATCCACATTTTGTTGAGTATTTCAACACTGTAATGGTTTGACTTTGGTCCATATCTAACAAATGGAATAGCAATATGTTATAGCTCCTGACTTAGAACGCTAATTTACATTTTTCTTCTTTATTACTCCAGCTGTGCACTGGTTTAACTCCAATGGTTTTTAAAGGATGATCCTGTAAAAAACATGTAGCAGCACATTGAAAGAACAGTCTAGTAAACTGAAGATCTAAAAGCCACATTGATCCAATTGAAGTTACAGTTACCTTGTGATTATCCCATGGATAAAACAGACATGGAATTCCAAATATGAAAACTGTGGTTTTGCTGTTCAGCAGCAAAGTCTAATGGGATTTGTCTGGAGTTGACAGAGAGAGACATCAATGAGAAGGCTGAAGTCAGGGAGAGGAGAGAAAGTATCAGATACCAGTAGTTTTCATATGTAGGTTACTTTCAAAACTCTATTACTGCTCAAGCATTTTTTTTTCCTTATGCTGTAATTATTTAGTATGGCTAGTCATGTCTTGATTGTCACTTCTAATTTACTGTCACTTCCTAAGCATTAAGAGTTTAAAACCTTTTAAATAAGGAAATTTCTATGTGTAGTATAGATATGTCACTGTTCACCCTGTCATGAATGTATTGTCTGTAAAGCAGATGAGAATCAGCTCATAGTTTGTTTTTCATTTTTATTAATTAATTCATAATTTTAAAGTAAACAATAACAAAAGATGGATTTAAAATGCAAGTTTAAGAATAATATTTAGAGACACAGCCTGTTGCAGACTTGTGTTTGATTTGGTTCAAAGGAAAGGACCTTTCATTGTGGTATATGAAGTAGTGTCGTACTGAATTTCGATACCAAGTTTTTCTAAGGTAAAAGAATATTTTCTAAGGTAAGATAATATTTTTTCAGAAGTTCTATACTTGTACTATATAATTTAATCACAGCAAGAGAATGGCTTTTGGCAGTATACAAGGGGAACTGATAGAGGCATTTCTTTCACCTGAAACAAACACACGTAGCTGCCTGTAGCTGCCTGTAGCTGCCTCTCCTGAAATGCACTGTCCCTTGCTCTTTCCAGAATGGAAGGTAGCTCTTTGTGGCTCAGATCTTGCCATGTGTCAGAGACCTTACCCACCTGAAGTCTTGTCTATGAAACGTTGAGAGCCTGGCAATGGGGGCCACTATTTCCAGGTCTCTCCTATTGCATTTTACCATGTTCTCCATGGTTGTGAGGACTGAGGTAAGACTGATAGAGGCTAACCTTCTCAGTAAAACTGGTAACTGTAGCATGGTGGCTTCTTTATCACTCTTAACTTAGTATGATTAGAATAAATGTTTGGTCTGACTGGGAACATAGGATTTTTTGGACAGCTTTTCTTTTATAGTTAGCATTAGCTCACCAGGGTGAGCCTGGAAATATTTTTTCAATACTTTTTAGTTTATTCACTCTTTCTCAATCCACCTGTGCATCTCTTTCTCTCTCTCTAAAGCTCTGCAGTCCTCTGTAGTTTTCTGTATTCACACAGGACTAGACTGACAATTTGCAGACACCTGTCAAGGAAGCCTCTTCTGAATCTTCCATTGAATTAATTCCCACTGAATAGAAAATTCAATTTTTGTGAAGGGTTTGTATGAAGCTGCAGATACAATTGAGACAACCACCCTGGAAAGGCTGCACAATAAATAGTGCATATTTTCTTTGTAATATGCAACATGTCCCACATTAACCAGTGCATACAGCCAAGTAACATCCCTCTAAGCCACTGTAGCAACTTTGTCTCTGTATGTCCATATATTTTAACTATTTTCTTCTCCTGTTTCCTGCTATAAGGATGATATGCTAGGCATCTCATATAGCTATCAACAACTGAAAAAAGATTTTCAAGCGAAAGTTCTTAAATAAGATAGGACTTCTGGGATATCACTGGGTCGTTGGCCGCTGTGTCCCCCTAGAAAAGGTGTTTGGGAACGTGCCTCTGGCCTTACAGCGTCCCCTTGTGGGCAAGCATCGCCACGGTGGCCCGGCAGCCCCTGGCCAGCACAAGGCTCCGCGCTGGGCGCACAGCGGGCCGGGCAGCCCCCCGTGGGCAGCCCAAACACAGGCTGCTGAACCTTTCCCTCTCAAACTGGTCGCTGACAAACTGCCTAGTTATGCCACGTATGTATATATTTTTCCCCCCCATTCTTTTATTTCACCGTGTATTTTAGATTGCAGTTAAGTATGAATTAAAGCAAGTCTCTGATACACTTCAGTTATACTTAGGGCAGAAGCCTGTCTTCAGAGTTGTTCTGCACAGTCTTTCGATCAAATTTTTCAGTGTAACTAAATATTGCAGAAAAATGGAACAATTTGTTGGAAGTGTTCATGGACAATGGGTGAAGCCTGAGCTTGATGCAAATGAAAGCATGCAGACACCACTGAGGTGCACCTCACTATGCACAGCAGTTTGCTATTGCAGACATTTCTACAGTTTGGTGTGATAGGGCAATGTTCTGAGATACCAGTTCTTCCATATGGATGGCAAATATTATAGGTCTACATGTAAATAATGTTCCCTATGAATAAGGTAGCACCAATTTAGAACTACTGCAAATTTGATCTTACATGTCAAATTTCCAGAAAGTCACCCTTTGATTTTGCTTTTACAGTGCTAGTTGTGCTCTTTTACAAGCTACTGAACTCTGCTCATGTAAAATTTCAGTGTTACTGATGCAAAACCTGCATCATGTTTCCAAAGGCTTTTCTCCCTCACACTGAAATCAAATTTATTTAATATATTTTTTAAACCATACACACTGTTTTAATTTAAGTTCTCCAGATCAGATTCTGTTCACTTTGGCTATTTTACCATAGTCTTTAATCTAAAACCAATTTTTTATTTTGCAGCATGCATTCAGCATGTCAGAATTTGAAACAGCTATTCCAGCTCTTGAGGGTCAAGTGAGTGCTAGGTAACACTGTATCAGAATTGCCGCATTTCTCACCCACTCTGCATGGCAAAATTAAGTACAAAAGTTGCAGTGCAACATTGACTTTAACTTTAGTTTTAACTTTTATTTTTCATGTATATTCACGGCTTCTTAGGGACTATTTTAGCATGTCAAAAATGAGCTTAAAACTTAACAATATTTATGTTGGCAATGTTAGGATTCTTATAAGAAGTGTGCAACTTAAAAGCATTCAAAAATGCACTATGAAGTTGAAAATATCCATGTGGATTGCATTTCTTTAAAACTCTTTAGAACCTTCACAATGTTAGTAGCAGGCTTCTCTGGATAGAAAATTTCTGTGCATAGAAGATGATAGACATAGGGCCTCCTTATGACAGGGCCTGTATTATAGTGTTTTTCCCCAAAGTCCCCGCTGCATGTTTGCAGTTAGAGCTGGTAGCACTAAAGAGAAGGTCTTTTTGCAAAGCATTTACAATCTGTATTTTTATATATTACATGCAGTAGCATATGAAATAATTTTAAACAAAGTAGCAACAGAGATGGAAGTCAACATGGGAAACTCTGGGAAATTGTGGCCAAAATGTTTTATTTAAGTTTAATTTTATTTATGGTTTGGTTGGTTGGCTTTTTGTGCCACATGTTAAATATCACAAAAAATTGTTGATTTTACAATAAGATATGTTTTCCTCTCCAGGACTTACAGAAATGTTTTCAGGAGCACATACGACTTCAGGGCCAGGTGAGGCTTCTGGAACATCGTGTGAAACAGCAGCAGTTAAAAATTATACAGCTCTTAGAGAAGAAAGAGATTCAGTACAGTGACAGAGAAGATGAAAACAGTGTCATTGACTTGGGAGGAAAAAGACAGTATTCAGGTTAGAAATGAAGCTATTCTTTTCATTTCCATTCATTGTAATGATACCCAGGAGCTTTAGCACAATTGGGCCTATTGAGTTATTGTTTTAAAAACCTGTCATAGAATGTTTGTTTAAAACACAGTGCTCAGCTTTTACCTGGACCTGCTGTGCAGGGAAAAATTGTTAATGTCAGATGGTAAAAATCAAATCAGGATTTAAGAAGTTTACTGATTTATTAATAGTGCATAATTAAAAAACAATCAGTGGACAATAAATGAAGCATAAATATCAGCGATACAACAAGTAAAAGCCAATAATAGACATTTACAAAATGTTAATCAGGAGTTACAGATTTCTAAACACCATTCTTTGACTAATCAGAAGTTCTAACAATCTCAAAAATAACCAACAGGGTTAGTTCACATTCATACATTCAAATGGTTGCCTGGGTTACAAGCAACTGACTTTGTCCCAATCTGTTAAGTCCCTGAGACATCCATGTTTACACACATAAGCCTGGCATAATGGCATCTGCATCTCACTTTAATAACATTTTCACTGAGTTGGATTCAGCTCATGACATCACAGCTTTTAAAATCTTGGTTTAAAGTTGTTTTTCTAATTTCACCAGCACTCTGGTGGTGATCCACTCTTTCTGCAGTGGAAGGCTTGTAGAAGCTGCAGTAGATAATAAAACATCATCGAAACTCTTGATGTTTCAAAACAATAGTTTGATTGAAAATACAATTTAGGAGACTGACTTCTAGATGGTGTTTGTTTCTAGCTCTCCAGTGCTAGAAAGTCTTAACTACTATTGTTTTTAATAGCCTTGTTTAAATATGCTTGTAGTGCTTATGCTGCTGGAAGAAATACCAATATATATAACATTTGATCCCAAGGCATCAAATATAATAAAACACCATTTAAATGAAATTAAAAACAGTTGTAAATCTGACTTAAAAATTTTAACTGTGTATTTATGTACTCAGC
Organism: Leptocoma aspasia; assembly: GCA_013399835.1. Lineage (NCBI taxonomy): Eukaryota > Metazoa > Chordata > Aves > Passeriformes > Nectariniidae > Leptocoma > Leptocoma aspasia. The sequence goes on along the minus strand of VXAX01006416.1, from coordinate 229,790 downwards.
ATCCTGGAACACTTTATTTTTATTATTAGGGCTGACTCATTTGTTACTGGAAAAGATTATTAAAGCCACATTTCTCTGAAAGGTATTTGTCCTTTCTTAGCATAAGCCTCAATTTATTCTTTTACAATGTTATTCTAAAAAACAGATCTAACTTGTTCCTGTTTCTGATTATTTTCCCCCATTATTTTTTCACTCTCTTTACAGCTTGGAAAATGCTTTTCCCTGTTCATACTGCATTATTTTCTCAAACTGCTGTAGCATTTTAATATCAACAGAGATGGATAATTTGAGTTTGTGAGAGAGAAATTCCACACTATATACACCTGCTAAAAATTAAGATATGCTTGTGTTTTGCTAACCTACTAAGAAATTAGTGGACAAGAAAAGCTGTTTTCTCTAAGCCAATCACACATTCTCTATAAAGACAACTTAGCTGTTATTTAAATCATGTTTTCTATTAGAGTTTATTCAAATTCTGGCATAGCTATTTGTTTTCAGTATAAAGTGTTTATTTTCTATGTCTAATCTTCACTGACACTTTCACTGAAAAGAAATACAATAGTTCATAAAGTTCCAACCAGGCCTGGAAGTTCAGCCAATTCAGAGAATTCCTTAAAGTTAATCAGCTCTACCTTAGCCAGGAAAAACAGAAATGCTGAAAATTATATGTGTTTTCTGTACAACTGCCTGATGGTAGATTACACATAAACAAAGAACTCATTTCATTTCTTAATTCCTAGAGGAAAGAATATAAGATTATACAATTACATTGCTGTAATATTTCCATGAGCTCTGAATTTTGTTATTGTTGTAAATTATATTCATCAACAGCAATGCAGACCAGACTATGAATGGTACCAAGTCACAGTGGTATCATTTTACACATACACTGCACTTTTTGGGCATAGTCTTCTGTATATTTTTGCACCTATTTGGTAGAAGGGACAGGACAATCAGGCCTCACAATTGTTTCCATTTTTAACACTGGAGATTTCACACTTTTGTTTCTGGCACTTCTGCGAACTTTCTGGACATAGAAGTACATCTTTTTTGTTAAAGGTTACTTACTGTGTGTTACATGTAATTTTAAGTTTGTAACAGGATTCTAATGTGGATGATACCACTGTAAATTAAAAGTGACAACACTTAAAACAGAGGAATCATTTTGCTAATCAAGTAGAAACAAAAATTTTAATATTTCATGGTGGGAAGATATTATCTCAAAGATATATCAAAATAATCACAGCCCAGCAAAGCTTTAAAGCAACACAAGTACAAAAAACACCCAAAAGTCAAAGAAACGTGTTTGCAGAGACATTTCATTTTATTAGTATGGCTCATATGTGACTTCTACATAACATGACTTGATTACTGTTATTGACTTGATTTCTGATTTTGCCAGTAGGTACAAGACTAAAAATGTTGTGTCTGATTAATGTTGTATGAACAGATTGTGCAGAAATCTACAATGAAGGCCATAAGCAAAATGGATTTTATAAAATTAAACCAATCCAGAGTCCTAGAGAATTCCTTGCTTTCTGTGACATGTCTGAAGGAGGTGGCTGGACTGTGTTTCAGAGACGTTCTGATGGCAGCCAGAATTTTGATAGGTAGGTACTAGACTTGGTAATTAAAACTGGAAACAAAGTGAAGAAACATTAAACCAGATGGAGCTAAGTTAAATCTGAACTTTAGAAGTATATGAGAAAGTTGTTATCCCAGATAAAAGGGAGGAATTGTTATTCTGTGGGACAGCCTCCAGATGAGATACCACTTCTGGTTCTGGCTGTCTTCTGTGAGACATCATTCTAATATTTTTCTGAAAACTTGTGCATTTGACATGAGGACACTTCAATGTCAAATGTGTTAACAGCTGTTGGAGCAAGGACTCTTAATGTTGAGGAAAGAACTAGATTGTCTTCTGCAATTACTAAAAATCTAAAAAATAAAAATTGTAAGCAATCTGAGAGCTTTTTGAGTAAAAATGTTCTTCACAAACGTGTCTAATGGGAGGATGAGAAACAAAGTACCTATGTTGAAACAAGAGAGGGTCAGACTGGACATAAGGAGAAACTTTTTCACCATGGAAAGAGTCAGCAGGTTGCCCAAAGAGAATGTGCAGTCTCCATCCTTGGAAGTTTTCAAGATCTGAACAGACAAGCCCTGAACAACCTGGTCTGATCTCATGGCTAATTCTGGCTTGAGACTGACACTGGACTAGCTTGCCTCCTGAGGTTCCTTCCAGTCCTTCCAGTTTGAGTTATTCTGTGATCTAAAACTGTATTATAAAATACCCAAACAGATTTGCTTTTTTGAATAATTAGTAATTTATACCCATTTCAGACTCTGGGCTGACTATGAAGAAGGCTTTGGAAATTTTGTTCTGAAAAACAGTGAATTTTGGCTTGGAAACAAAAATCTTCATTATTTGACTAATCAAGGTAAGATTTGTATTGAAACCATAGTCTTATTGTTTCTGTTTCTTTGCTCTTTCCAGACCATTTTTTTGTTTCTTCTTTTTGTTACCATAAATCCTGAGTTCTGTTCTTAGTCCGCAGGGACTTCTCTAAGTTTCAGAAAAAAACACATTTGAATATATGTCTTCTAACAAAAGGTTCAAAACTGTCCTTAGGCCACTGGCATACTGAGAGCCCCTGTGAAACAGGGAACAGCAGACAGCAGTCTACCTTAAAAGAATTGTCTCTATCCATTTTCCATCAGCATCACTAACAGTCCAGAGACAAGTATATGCTGTACCAAGACACTTAGGGCTTTTTAGCTTTGTGGGTTATTACATGGAAGTAATTCTAGTCCACTCCTGTTGATTAGGAGAGTAGTAAAAAGTTATTTCCATCTTTCTAATAGTTACTCAACGTAAACTAACTTCTACTTTGTTGTAGAATGCTGCAGATACAAAACTTAGCCACTGGCTTAGCCAGCTAAAACATATGGAAATCAGTGCCACCAGGATGTGATCCTAGTATAATGTTTTTATTTTCAGAGATTAAAAAATCTAATTTTCAGAGGAGAATTTTCACTATGCTTCCATTACCACCTCAAATATCTTACTAAAATGTAAAACCTGTAAGGCAATCTTTTTTTACAATTTTTTCCTACATTTGAAAATTTATATTGGAATAATTCTAAAATTTTCTAAGCTGAATAGAATTCATTCAGGTGAATAAAGGCAAAGAATAGCAATATATGCTTTAGTATGTATGAAGAAAGAAGATAAAACCCCATAAAATATGCTGAGGTGATAGAGATCCATGATAAAAACATTTTCCTTTAATCTTCTATTGTAATGCCCAGTTCTGAAAAGTAGTGAGATAGGCTAGTTTAACTAAAATAATTTGTGTTGGTTTTTTTTTAAGGGAATTATACTTTAAGAATTGATCTAACTGATTTTGAAGGAGAACGGCGTTTTGCACAGTATGCAAGATTCAGAGTTGCAGGAGAAGAGGTAATAAAATATTGAATGACTAAAGGTTTTAATGAAAATGTGGATTCTGTAGACAAACAATAAACGTATGTGTTCCCTAATTTCCATAAAGATTTGTGTAGAACCTTAATACCATATTTTCGTTCTTACATATGCTTTTAATTTTCAAATATCTAATAAGAGTGGTTTACTCTGATACATTGATTTCACACTTTCTGTAAGAGATACGAATCATTTGGTTTAGCAGACATGGATAAAAGCAATTTTTCTATGTTTGTTGATATTACCAACAATAATGGTACAAGATGTTCTGATTTGCTAATGTAACTGCAAGCTAGCCCTAATGTTGTTTTTATTAAGTCATTTATACATAAGGTTAATGACAAATTTTATCCCTGTTAAGCATCTCTATAGCCTTTCAGTATTAAGTACATCATGTTTAAGTCACAGGACATTTCTTAGCATAAAAATAGCAGCAAATGGAACAGGTTAGGTTCTCCTTTGTGGTTTTACTCTCTGACATGCTAAGGGCTAAAGACATATTGGAATTTCTTTCTTTTTTTTTTTTTTCTTTTTTTCTTTTTATTAGGATTCTTATGAGATGAGTTGTGGTGAATACTCTGGTACAGCTGGTGATTCCCTTACTGGTGGATTTCATCCTGAAGTAAAATGGTGGGCTGATCATCGAGGAATGAAATTCAGTACTAGAGACAGGGATAATGACAACTATGAAGGGAACTGTGCTGAAGAGGAAAAGGCTGGCTGGTGGTTTAACAGGTATTTTGATTTCACATGGGTACTGTCAACTATTCTGCTCCATAGTGTATTCATAAAATAATAACATATGGTAGAAGATAGATTGGGATTGTTCATTTATTTGCAATGTGCCCTTGTCCCCTAGCAGAGATCTCAGTGCTGGTAAGACTGAGGCTCACCTTAGAAGGCACAGCACCTACTGTGTACCTCAGGCTGGCCTGTGATAATGGCATTTGCCACAGGTCATCTTTGTTATCAGGCAGTAAGGAGGAGATAATTCTGCCCCTCTGAAGTAACTAATTTTTACACAAATAGGTCATGTAGAGTTTGCAGATATATCCCTGCTGTACTTCACTCTCACATTTCTCTTGTGTTGCACTAGACCAGATGTGGCAGCACTGCAAATATCTGACAAGCTAAACTAGTGCCAGATTATCAAGACTCATTTTTTTCACCTCACTTCACAGTATCTCACTCTTGTTATTCTTTCCAAATGGAGATGGTAATGTGTCCACTCAGTTTCTGTCAGTGTGCATGTCTGGATTGAGTGAAAGATTTTTTTAAATAGGGTTCAATAAGAGAATTCAAAAATTCTACTTATATGCAATATACCAAATCAAAAAGAAAGGATAAAACTGGTAGCCTTAGCCTGTACAGATCAGCTATGCTCTTTCCTGTAATTAATTGATAAATATAGCCATGAAGAGAAACTCTGCAATGTAGCTGTGTAATAGAGAGGTTTAAAATACAGCTCAGGGAGGCATACTACTCTCTCACTGTGATCTCAGTTCACTTGGCAGGAGGTGCCAGGCTGGATCAACTCCATTGTTTCTGTTGTGTCATCCTTTGTTTCCCTGTTTAACTCCTCATTTGCCAAATTCTGTTTTTATAAGTAGTCTGTGGCCACCTTAACTGATACGATGTGGCTATTAACTCAGTGTTTCACAATTAACTGTTTATTTTAATACATTTTAATATATTTGCATGGATATCCAGTCAGCAGAATGTTTGAGACTTGAAAAAAGTCACATGTAGATGAAGTTTTTTGCATTTCTCAGGAAAGCTAAGATATAAAAGGGAAAGGCAACTATGTTGGAGCTTCTTTTCCCATGAAATCAGAACTTTTGTAGCTTTAAAGGAGTATCTGGACCTCAAATCACATAAAACTGATGTCATGCCATGGATTTCATTAAGACTGAATTACCAATCACTTTCAGACCACTGAACACATTTTTTGCCTTTTAAAAACTTTTTTTTTTATTTATATTGGATTGATCTGGACAAAAGAATGACCACTTTGCAAAAGTAGCTGCACAGCAGAACTTGACAGTTATTTATACCTTGTAGTTCGTGCTACATAACTTCTAAAGATAGCTGACTCCTACTAGGCTAGTTCTTATTATGGTTGTGTAGCTCATGCTCTTAAAGTGACAGTCTAGCTTGATAATGAAAATTAGTTACTAATAGTGTTATTTCACTGCTTTGTTATTGACTTTTTAATGTTAAGCCTAACATAAAACTGAACATTGAAAAATACTAGAAAATGTCAGTATCATTAAGTCCTATTCAAAAGAACAGTACTGGCAGAGAAAGGAAAGCACTCAGAAACACATATTTGTCATGCACAGATTAGCAAATATAGAAGGAATTAGTGCTCTTGGCTGGTTTGCATAAGAGCTCCCAGCTATGAAGGAATTGTTTATAGCCAGCTCTATGCTATCAAGACTAATGAAATACAGAAAAGCCCAGATAATATGAAAACCAAGGGATGTGACACAAGTGAGGCCACATGGAAGTAGCTCAGAGCTGGTTCAAAGCCACCAGTCTAGCTCCAGCTCAGCATTTGTTGTCCTGGACTTCTGCAGAAAAATGGCCCCTTTTGTAAGCAAAGCCCTAGCAGAGATTTTTATCTTGAATGCAAATCCACAGAGCTGGGCTCACTCTAGTACTACCTGCAGGTCATAAGCTTTCCATCACCCAGGGCATTGCAATGCTCAGTAGGTTCATAAGTAGTGAGAGTGAACAATTCCAGCTGGACATCTCTCCCAGCACTCCCATTTTTAGTTATGCCATGTATGGATGGTAACAGGGATCTGTTAGGCAACAACGTGCGGCCAGATCTCACTAACTCAAGCTTAGTGCCTTACCAATCATCCCAGAGACTGCATAACTACCTTCATGTGCGGTCAGTGGAGTCAGTAAATCCAGACAGAATTCAAAGGGCTTTTCAGGGAACCAACTCCCATCTCTCCATATCTGTCACACAGTTAATACATAATTCAGATAAAATATCCATGGACAGTTGAGAGTTGGCTGTACTTTTGAAACTACTGCAGTGTAGTTTTTAACTTTATATTAGCCTGTTGAAAAGATAGGAGGAGCACAGGCTAACTTTAAGGTATTTATTGACTTGTGAATAATGAATATTTTTTCACAATATCGTATCAATCACATGCCAGTTGGTAACTTAGTATGTACAGTTACTTCAGACAGCATCTAGTTGAATACTGAATACTCTAATTTTCACTAGTCATGCTTCCCAGCACTAATTAAGACCTTTTACTGGCTCATATTGCTGTTGGCAAAATTATGGTGTGCCTTCTTATGATTCTTTTAATGAAATCTGTTTTGATTCAAAGTAGGCAGAGTGCCTGCTCATGACAGAATTTGTATGATTAAAAAGATTATGTCAGGTCTGATCCAAGTTTGTCATTCTCAAAAACAAACTCACTTTTGGTGTCCACAATTTATAAGCTTTCAATTAACACATTATCAAAACTGACTTTAAAAATTGTAAGCAATAAATAAGGATATATAGATGAGAATTTTCCTATGGAGTTTTTCCTCATAGTTTTTATCTCAGTTCTCAAAAACCTTGTTAGTGAAGTGTAAGCAAAGCCAAAAAGACTAAGATTTGCCAGTAACAAAACTCATAAGGTTTATTTGGAATGTTTTCTGTATGCATTTTTTCTGAAGTCTGCTTTTGGAATCCATCATGGTGTTTAACAGCTAGATATTAACAGCATTTATAATGAAATACTGAATTGGCAGATAAAGCAAGCTGATTCATCACAATGTGCTGCAAAAGGAACAGCAAGTTTGCTCTCCACATAAAGATCTAAGCTTGTTTCTCGTAGAAACCAGGCAAGTATCAAGGTTGTGCTGTTTCCTTCTCAAGCCTTTTGGATTTTGCTAGGGTTTTTTGTTTGTTTCAACCACATTTATTTAATAAATTATAACTGCATTTCTGCCTGAGTCTGCTAAAAAACAACAAAACCCCCTCAACTTTGTATAGTCAAATAAAATGCCAGCTCCGATGATCCAGTGAATCGGTACACGTGTGTAATTAGCTGTCAGAATTCATCTGTTTGAAAATAGAAGTCCACAGGTGGATAGGCAAACTGAGGGTGGTATTCAGGTTTTGTCATACAAAATACCATGTGGTGTAACTGGAAAACTTAAGGGGAGCTACTCTGGAACAACAGAAAAACACAACAGTATTTCTTTCCCAGAGTATGGTGTATGCCTTGCTGTCATCCATGCTGAACAACTCTGGAAAAATTTTCCACTGACACAAATTAGCAGGAAAAACTCCAAGAGCTAGTAGTGTCAGAAAACATGGAAAGAAAAAGCAGTACTTTTGGTTAAAAGAAGCAAAAAACATTTGCAGTTCTTCCCTAATTAAAGCTTATTGTTGTTTATGCACACAGAATCCACAAATGCAAATTTATGCAGCTGTCAAACTAGCCTGGCATCAACATGGCAAAATTTTTTGACTCGCAGAGAAATAAGTAATGCGTGGAACTTGTCAGCAGGAGGCCTTATTGCAGTTTCCCTTTACTTTCCCACCAGGTGTCACTCTGCCAACCTGAATGGTCTGTACTACAGAGGTCCCTACACTGCCAAGACAGACAACGGGATTGTTTGGTATACCTGGCATGGGTGGTGGTATTCCCTAAAATCTGTTGTCATGAAGGTCAGACCTGCAGACTTTGAATGTAACATTGTTTAAATATTCTGTTAACGTGATTCACCTGATTAATCCTTTAGGAAATTCATTCCACATTAAAATGGTCAGATTTTTACTTCTCTATCGATGCATATATAAATTTGGAAAAATTCCTCTGCAACCAGTAGTTTTATGACTGTAAGTGAAAAGGCAAGCTAGCCTATGAACCTTTAGATATAAATATTAATGCCAATGGGCTCAGGTATTTTTTTAAAAGGCAAGTGTTCACGTAGGAATAAGGACATCTTCAGTAAGATGGAGAATTTTTGGCTTTCCAGTAACTCCAAATCCTTTCACCCTTATAAATAACAAGAGATATATAAAAACAAATTTTGAGACTGTGCTGTCTCAAAAATGAAAATTAATTGTACTTACACAATAAAAAAACCACTACTCAAATAGAAGCATAAGGTTTACTCAGTGGATGGAACATACCTGCTTTGGAAAGGTTCAAGACTTCAGAAATGAGTTTCTGCTAAATCCCTCTGACGTAATGGTTGCACGTGTTGTGTACATAGTGTATATAAAAGGTTTAAAGAATGAGGCAGGGAACTGAAGAAAGAGAAGGGGTGCTACCAGGGTACAATCAATTGAATCCAGCATAGAGAACCGGATTGTCTGTTGTTTGCTGAGGCATTTCTAGGGCTGGTCACAACACTTCAATTGTTCTCAAACATTTCAAAATGTTTCTAGGTGGTCGGTAATTATGCTTTTCTCCTTCTTCTCCTTTCCCTATATACTTGTCTAAGCTCTCTGGCCTTTTCTCCATCTCAAGTTGCATATCCATATTTTTCTTGTACAAGAATAATCTTAAGAGAGACTTTGCCTACCCCTGGCTTTTGTGCCTGGCACTAAAATAGACTCAACTCTCTTAAAAAGAGTTGCTGATTGCTGCCATGGAGAAGATAGGAAGACTCTCTAGAAAGCTATCCTATGAAATGTAGTCCCTTTCTTTATTTATAAGAACATTAATGAAATCTTTTGGCTGAGCTAGGGTGCTTTTGACATATTTTGATATAAAATTTGACTCCTTTTCTACACTGTAAATAATAAAATGAAGAAGAATCAAATCTGTCTTTGTACATCTTCTAATGCACTTATATGTTTATTTGGACTGAATGCTCTTCAGAAAAAGGAAGCATCTAGCATACTGTCAGCAATATGCAAATATTGTATTAAATTTCCACCACTTTTCCATGGCCTTTCTTTGTGCAATAAATCTTCCTGGCCACATGAAAAGCATGTGAAAGTGTTGTAATTCAAAATGGTCATATAATTGTTCTTAAATAAACAAACCATTTATTTTCAAAAGGGAAGTTTTAATAGCTACCAGACAAGACACAAGCTTGGAAGAGAATTCTTTCCTCTGCCACGCTTGCCTGTTCACATGAATTAATTTCCTCAACAGGTACAAACATGTTCTAAACAGTCTTTATTATTAAAAGATAGCAGAACACAGGCCAGTTTATTTGTTCTGGTGTTAGACAGAACATTGTTCCCAAATAGCTGAAAATGAATACATACTATTTCATAGAAATCATAAAAGAAGAAGACCAAGAAGAATTGAGGAAATAACAATGAAAATGTTTTGTCGGTCATATTAATAAAGAACATAATGATATCTACCAGCAATGTGGAATCAGAAATATATATTTTTATAATATCTGTTCATGGGAAACGCTCTTGTATTTTATTTCTGTGTCTGTGTTCTTGCATTTGCTCAACATATCAGAGTAAAAGAATGGAAACCACAATCCCAGGTGAATTAAATGAGCAATAACAGAGCCTTTTATGTTACAGCATTTTTTTCCCTAGAATATGTAGAATGCATTGATAGAGCTGAGGTACTGCAGTCTGGTGTACTGCTTTCCATTGGAGATTCTTCTCTTCAGCTGTACTGTCTTGCTACAATCTACCTCTCCTCACCAATCCCAAAACTGTTACTCCTCACACCAATTCCTGAACACCTTTTCTAAGTATAACATTTTGTTCTGTCAGAGCTACTTCTTCTTGCTCTTGAAATGGTACACCCAGAAAGGGGATGTGAACCACAGGTTGGCAGGTCTGTGAACATTCCTATCATGTTCCTTTAGTTCACTTTGCATTATCTCAAAAGAACAAGCTAATTTTTTTCTCATTTCCCTTCAGCAGTAGGTTCTGTGGCAGTTGTAACAGAGGTAGAAAGAGCAGAAGTATCCAGGGAAGTATTCTGTATCTAAATTTTGAAAGATTTGCACTTATTTCTGTTTGTGTTTTTTTTACGCTTGTTTATTAAGTGGCCAACTTGGAAAGCAAAAATGGAGCCTTCAAAACCAGGAAGTACTTTGAAATGAGTATCAGTATGCTTGCTGTTTTCTCAGAGCAGATCTGAGAATTGGGAATTTGGTAAGGCTTCAAACATTCAGCTAAAATCCATATACTCAGAGGGAGGTTCAAATTTTTGTTGAAGTGCTTCTTCAAAGAGGGTATAAAACTTTACAGTGATGGTGGCTTTTTTGATGCTTAAGTTTTTTTTTTTGTTGAATACACAGTGTTCATCAAAAATTCTCTTTTCCAAGTACCTGAGGGCCATCTTAATCTTTGTATAGTGCAGGATGAAATCCAGCTTGTCATTGTTACATCTTCAGTTAACTAAGACAGTTCCTCTTAATCCCACACTAATGATAAATAGATTTCATCAGAAACATAATGCTGATACACAAACACTGAATAAACAACCTTGGGGCCAAATTCATGTTTGTTTGCTTGCAGAAGAAGCAAAATATGGCCTTTGCATAAAAACCGCAAGCAAGCCATCTTGTAGCTCACTTTTCTTTCCTTCCTCAGCAAGCCATAAACACCTGTGTCTAAGTTCCTTTTACCTTTCTCTTGTACAGAATTAAGCTGCTTTTTTTTTCTTCCTGTGTTAATGACAGGCAGATTAAAGACCTGTTAGTTGTGCTTTGCAGACCTTTGACTATCTGTCTTAAGGAACCTGGGTAGCTCTGAGGTTCTGCAGAACCTGAGCAAAGGCTCCGAGCAGCTAAAGGATGTTCTTAAGGCACCTAAAAGGGCAGTTGTGAGAACAGACTGGATTGAATTATTTAATGAATATGTCACCCAACACTATTGGCAGGAAGATACACCGATTCCTCTTACAGGTAAATGGTTCTCACAAATTATTACCTGAATTTCAGTGCATCCGGTTTTGTTGTTCTTACAAAAGGCCACAATTTCCAATCCATGGTCTGTCATGTAATTGCAAAATTATATTGCCATGGGAGCCCCTGGTCTGGCACTTTATGCAACATGATAGTTCATATTAAATGAACTTAGAACACTAGTTGAACACAGGCAAGTGGCATATGAGCCAAAATGCTTTTATCTTAGTGGTATCCTGCACTAGATGGTGCTCTGTATGTGGGTGTTCTTAGGCAATACTACATTTGTAAACTAGTACAACATTTCTCCTGATTAAGTTGATTATTAAATGATAGAAAATAAGGGAAAAATATTTAGGTGAACTTTGTTCTTAAATAGTTTTTGAAATAATACATGAGTAGCTAAGGTTACCTAAATGGTAGAAATTCACAGCATCTAATTCACTTGAGGTACAGCTCATTTAGGTGGTTAAATTGTATTTTCTTTTTTTTCTAAAAGTCTTGTATTACAACAGTAGTTTGTGTCTTCTGATGAAGCAGAAACAAAACTGTGCAAGTTCCACACACTAGTTGAACTAATTTATCTGCACTACTACAGCATTCCTGCTGTGATTCCTCTACTGCTCTTTCCTGCTGGGATTATCTTCGGTTTTTCATATCTCAACTACAAGGAAATTCAAGGGAGCTTCACTGTAGTGAGGCTCATCTTTATATCATAACACAAATAATACAGCATTTGAATGTTTCTTCTGATTAAGAAACTGAGATTATGTGAATACTTGTGGCACAAACAGGATGAAGTAAGTGCTTGGGCCATACTGAATTCACTGCAGGGAGAACAGGAAATCCATCTCCTACCAAAATGCCATACACCCATCTGGGAAAAGCTTCCTTACAGAAATCAGTGGATTATTTATGTGGTACTCAGCAAATATAAAATTCATGCTGCGTGTCACTGCTAGATGTCTTGCAAGTCTTACTCTGTAGGGTAGTATTAAAGTTTGAATTGTTAATGCTTGCAAGATGTGCAGTCACTTTGCCTTGTGATAAAAGGGTTTTTAATGATTGCAATGTATCTCTTTTTAAAATTTTTTCTAATTACTCTGAGTATTTAATTTTAAATATCTCATTGAAATTTTTGAAATAAGGCTATTTCAAATTGTTCCAGTCCTCTATCATTGAATCCTACCTCTGTTACACAGCATGCTTACTGAAAGATCTCAGTGCAGTTCTCATGTATTTCTCTGAATGACTTTTCCTAAAAAGGGATTAAACACCTTATGAATTGGTTTCACTAACCCTCTGACTCAATATAGGAGAAAAAGAAAACAGAAAAATCATACCCATCTAGAAGAACACAAGCCTCTCAAGATAAAATTCTAAGCAAAAAGCTCTCAGATACTGAAGGAAGGGCTTCCTTCTTGTGTTTACACAATCTGAATAAAACAGGTCATTAATAATACAACTTGGAAAAAATAGTCATTAAATATTTGCAATCCATGATAATAACTTTAAATTCTACTTTCTATTTCCCTTTAACATTCCCAACTTTCCAAAGCACTTGAGCTACTAAATCTAACATAAAAGTTTCATACATAAGAAAATAACTGGATACCTTTCCTGCTATGTAATTTTCAACTTTTCTTTCTCTCCCCAAAAGAAGTAAGAAAATTAATCTCATGCAAATCAATGGAGTCCAGTAAAGTTACACTGGAGATTAATTAGATATGTCATCCGCTTCTCATACAGCTCATTTATATTGTATCTCAAAGGAAACACAGCTTTAACAACAGACCTTTTCTGTTATTCTACTTTCTCATTAAAAAGATATCAACCAAATTCATTATTTAGTATTCTGTAGTGCGTGTAGCCCTGTTAGTCTGTATGTGCTCTGTAATTCATCATATCCTAATGATCAACCACCTTCTCTCATGTTACCGGAACAACAAAAATATCTGTGTACGTCCAGCAAGAGCTGGGAACAGCTACAGCCAAGAAGGCATGGGAGAAATGGCCCAAAACACCTCAGATGTACTTGCTCATGCATGTGATAAGAGGCTATATATTCTCTAGAGAGGTCACATGGTGTCTTTGTCATTTGTACACTAATTAACCTTCAACCCCAAAATTCAAGTGAAATTAAGACATCCTGCAGCTTTTCAAAGAATACCATCAGTAAAGATGAGCAATGAGGCTGTCCAACACAGGAAGAATTCCTGACAGAAATAAGTGTGTTATGAAATTCACTGTTGAGATATTCTGCTACATCAAACAGTGACTGTAGGGAAATAGTACAGACTTCCTTAGAAAACAGCACCACCATAATGATTTCAGCAGGTGAAATATAATTTAAATGAATATTTACTTTCGGTTCTTACTTGATGGTCAGCCTCTTCAGGTAAGATAGTTTTAAAGAAAATACTCAACTCTGTATCCTAGACTTCTCTCATGAAAAGCTCTTACCAGAAAATACAAAAGACTGCCTGTTTCACAAGGACAGATGCCACATTATGGTTCTGTATAATATCAGTGAGGATACTGATATTTTTGAAGTAGATAGTGGAAGCTGATGTCTGGCAGCTGCCTTGTCTCTGTTGTCTCTGTTATTCACCTCCATTTTTTTAACAGGATCTCCTTTCAGTTGAATAGTGTTGGAACCAAAAACGTAAAATGACACTTGGGAGAAGTCAGCTGCTAATAAAAGGTTCCACTGTCCTTTCTTGCTGACCCAATAATTTAAATGCAAGCAAGTCTGATGTGACATCAGAGAAAGCCTTAATTGAGGTGTACTTATGCTTACTCATTAAAAACAAGTAAGTTTCATCAGACTACTACTTGGAAATGCTGTGATATACATCCTCAGATACAAATGTGTTTCTTTCATTATTTTAAGCAAAGCCTATATTATTCTCTGAAAAAAAAAAAGTACTGCAGTAGTGTTTATATAAGCCCCAAATATATCGTTTTTCAGCTTAAGAAGTGAAACCTAGAATTTGAAGATGTAAAAGTGAATATTAACATTTTTCCCCATGAATTCTTATATTCTCTGAATCATGTAGCAAGTAATTGAATTTTTTCCTACTATACTCATTTATGGGAAACATGTTTTAAACATTTTACAGAGCATACTGAAACCTCTTCAGGAAACATGCAATTCAAGAATTATATTTTATTCTATTACTAGCCTAGGCTGATAATTCTGTCTGATCCTCATCTATAAGCAGACATCTTCAGGTTTTTCACTAGAATAAAACCTTATTAACAGCAGTTCCTAAAATAAACCCAAGATAAGAGGTTAAGGCTTTTGTGTACCCTTTGCATACAGGTTTACGGTGGGAGAATGGTTTCTTTTCAGAAGCATTTTACACAATTATTAATTCAGTCCCTGGGAGGGATGTACTGTGAAAGTGTTCCAGGGTCCATGTAAAATGCCCACCCTTCTCCCTGAAAGATTGTCTTTGCTAGCTTGCATCCAAGCTGTATATGTAAAAGAAAGAAGTGCTGACTATACCAAAAGGCTCCACTATACTTAGCCTTTATTGTCTTCAGTTTCTGGGCTGGCAGGATTAATGAAGGAATTCTGCAGTTTTGACTTCCGTGGAGAGAGCAGCGCTGAAGAGGAAGAAGTAATCAGCTTTAGTTGACACCACCATCCATTATACCAATATTCACAGAGACAGGATCAGTAACTCTTGATAAGAGCACTGCCTGTTATACCCATTTTAAACACTGCAAGCTGCTCATTGTAAATGGCAAATGAAACCCAGAAGTACAAGTTAGTGTGCATAGTATGATATTTCAGTCAATTTTCTATGATACATAAAAAGTAGGGGAAAAAAACCCCTAAGCATACAGGGATTCCTTGGGGAATTCTAGCCATTCTAGGATTAGAAAATGCTATCTGTTACCACAGTTTCCATTTCAGACCAAGGAAAATTATAAAAACTGAAAAATGCCCATGAATAGGAGGCTCAGCAAGAAATTAGTGGTTAACGAGGTTAAGGAGGGCGCCATGTGGGACAGCACAGATGAGTATTCTTCCGCTGCACATTCCAGCTCTGACTCAGAACCTCATCTCAACAGAAAACATGTTTTTTTATAATTCCTTGTGCAAATTAACTGACATCTGCCTTCAAAACACTCCAACATTGCATCTTGGTGGCTCATCTGTGTGCTAGTCTTAATTTCAGCTATAAGAAAGCAAGGAGCTAGTCACAAAAAGCCAAATATGTTTGTTCCTATACCAATTTAACTTTTCCTCCTACTGTCCAGGACTACTGACCTATCAGAAAGAGGAACTGAAGTTAAATCAAGAAAAGAAATAGATTGCCCAGACACTGTTAATGCTAATAATTTTGTAATTTTGTATGCTTGGCTTTTCCTTTTTTCTTGCAATTCATTATACTTCCAATTAACAATACTGCTCAATAGCCAAAATAACAAATCTAAAATATTTATTCAACATTTATCTGTTTTATTAATAGCTGTATTTACATTGTCATTACAGTATGAAATACCAACAACGTACAATTTCACAGATAAATCATACTGAATCCCAGGTGAAGAGTGCTGTAGACACATAACACATGCCTGATCTGCATGACCTGCAATTTTCCAATAAAATAATGCTGTGCTTATTTCAGATACACCTGATTCAACAGTAATCTTGTCCAGTTTGTAAAGGTGAGTAGCTTGAACCCTAGGCAGGGCTAAATTTTCCTGTGTAAGGTCTGTCCAACCATTAATACTATGCCAAGAACAACAGATTTAGGATTTTTTCTCCAGCAAAGCTTCCTTGATCATTTATCAGTTAAGTATTGGGGGAAAGAAAATTAACACATCAGGCCTGTTCTAAGGAAAACAAGGATTGACTCAGAAACGAGTCCATGTTAAGATCTCTAAGTGATCTAGGCTGCTATAGAAAACATGAGCTAAAATACATCAGGTGCAAATAAAAAACTTTTTTCCCCTCCCATGGGATTATTTTTACTCTAAATTCCATCTGTATTTCCTTACCTTCTTCCTTGTGGTGTGGTTTACCACCCAGTAGGAAAAAAATACTACATTCATTTTCATTTTCTTGCTCCCACTGGATTAATAACATTTTTTTAAATGTCAGGCAGAAGAGACTTGTGTTTTCTTGTTTTTCCCTGACCTCTTACTGTCCATTCAGTAACTTTTCATGCACAGAGGACATAATTCAATTTCAATCACCAAATCAAAAGCACATGCTATCCTTGCATCAATGTTTGAATTCATCTTTCTGTGTTAGAGGGGATGGGAAAGACAAGAGGAAAGGGTTTAATTCCCCAGTTATCTGACTTAGAGCAATCAGTGCTAAGTCCTGTCATAGGCCACTGCAGCATAGCTTCCCCATAGCATTTTGTTCTATCCTGTCTCAGTAAGGCTCAGGAGGGGACATCTTGTTGCCACAGAGAACTGGTTTCAAGCTTTTCCTCTATTTTGTTGGTGCAAGCTTCTGTTTAGTACAACTTTATAACAATTACTCCCATTTTTTGTTGTTTCTGTCCTGTTACATTTACCACAGTTAGTTCTAATTAGGACTACTGCAGCCAGTGTGAACAATGGTATAACTTGCAATATTAAGGTGCTGTGTGTCTAATGAAATACATATTCACATACACAGAGATCTGATACCCATAGATGCCATTACTGATAGAACAGGATCTAAGCAAAAGTAGTGTGGTACACAACATTACATCATCTGAGCTCAGGAGCACCATCAGGTTAGCACCTATTAACAACTTACTGTGCATCAGCTGGTCTGCAAAAGTTGTCTGCATGTATTACTTTGCATTTGCTGTTGGAAAACCCTGTGCAAGTTTGCTCAGCCTCTTCTCCTGTCAGAAGAAGTCACATCACCACGTATTTGCTGCCGGCTAAGAGCCTATTCATCCCCATGTCCACATTTACCACGGTGCAAATGATACTCGCTAAACCCTGCTAACTTCATCTCACATCCAAGCTTCACACTGGGAAGATGCTGGAATAGAATATTATTTATGTGTTCTGTAATCACAGAAAAGTGACAGAAGCAAGTAAAATTCAGCACCATTTAAGCGGCTGACCTGCTTAAATGATAAGAATGAAATTGCTTTGACAAAATTTTAATTTTTTAAGACATTAGATCTATAGTGAGCTAGTGATGAAAGCACTGAAAAATAGGAAAAGAAACTGCTCGTATGATCTTTTCCTTCTATTAATTTCCCTTAAATAAATCTTAGTGGTAATCATTCTTCTGCAGTCCCCTGTTATATTGCTGAAGGCTTGGAGCTGTTGCACAGATACAGCTCCTAAAGGCTCAGAACCACTTGTTTTCCAGCAAGACACACTTTCAGATAGGTCTGTGCAAATAGTCACTTGGAATTATATCTTCACCTTCATTTCTCTGCCACAGATGGTTCCTTTAACAGAAAGATCTTAAGGAGGACTTGTAGAAAAAAAGTTTTCCTTTAAATAAACAAAAAAACCTCAAAAAAATCCTCCCCAACCTGAAAAAAAAAAAGGTAAGAATGTGTTGTGCTGTCTCTAACAGCTAGATTATCTCCCACTTCCCCAGCTTTCTGACTCATCTGCCAGCATCTTGCTTGGAGAAACCCTCCACTGTCGCCTCTTATTTGTTATCAGATGCCACAGAAATTTATTGTCAACCATTGTCTCTTTATCACACCAAATAACCCCACCAGCTAGCATCTCTTGGCACTTTTCTTACAGGCCTCTTCCTCTCTCTCCTTCGACCAAATCACTCATCACATTAGTGTCCTTTTGGTTAGTATCAGCTCCAGTTCAGCATGACTGAAAACCAGGATTCTAAATGTTCTTTCTGTTCAGTCATTTCTTGACATCTACAAAGAACACCACTACCCTCTTAGTAAGTGGGCAGGTTCGACTGGAAATATTGACATTGTGGCAATATATGACTCTCTCAAACATCTTCCCATGATCTGTGATTAAACCTTTCCTAGCAGCAACCCTCCCTGCCAGTATACTTCTGCAAGGTTTACCCATCTTCCTTGCTGTAATATTCCTTCCCCGTGGACTTGACAAAGGCAATTAAATTCTCAACTGTACTCACATGGACTGAAGCTATTGTGTTACGGATAACTCTGCTGGTTCATCATGTTCACTATACAACCTTCCCCCCTCCTTTTCCTCTCAGAACAACAAATAGCCATATTTGGGATTTTTAAAAAATAAATCTGCTTCCATAGAAGTGTGTTTGCTTAGGAAACAGTGTATGTGGAAAATGCCAAGGTGTAACAGTCAGCACAGAACAGTACAATTGTCATTCTGCATGTGGCTATGTAAACTCATTGCAATGACACTAAGGGAAGGGGGAAAATTAGCCCATTTTTAACCTAACTACAAAAAAAAGTAATTAAAATCCTCTAGAAGAATATCACACATATTTTCAATCACTAATATCAGAAAGAAAAAAAAACTATATTGATTTCTTGACATATTAATAGGAATAAAGCAGTTAAAGAGGTATTTTAACTTCAAAGAAGATGAAACTTATATTATTTGCAATAAGAAAATGCTTCCTAAAATTATTGAATAGATTTGTTCTTATGCATTGTGCTAGAAACCATGAGCCAATTCTTAAATGTCCACTTAAGAATAATGGAAGGAATAAATAATTAATAACACGTATAATATAGAGGTTTATCCCACAGATAATGGCCTGTGAAGGAAAGAGTTTATTACATTAGGGAATCAAGTAAACAACAATTAGTCTAATTATTAAAGCAATCAGGGTATTTTCTAGTTCTTCACCAGAGCTGCCTCTAAGTAGGCCTGAATGTTGCTTTACTGGAAAGCATATGGAAGAAAAATTACACATGTAACTAATTAGCCAAGAGATCTGTGATCTGTTCACCAGTACTTTTTGTGAGGATATACACAGTCTGTCTGATTGTTTTCCAAACTGTGGAGGAAAAATACCAAGGATTCTTAGAATGATGTTACTTTTAGCTATTACAGGGAAAATCATCAGCAAAATTAGAAGATCAAATTACTATCCAAAGACATTTTCAAGATTTTCAGCAGCACCACTCAATGATTTTCTCTGGCATACCTCACCAATATGTTGTCAAGATGGTAAGTATACAGTTTAATTCAAATAAGTCATATGAATTTGAAGTTTGTGGCAAAAAAAAAAAAATTAAAGAATATTCATTAGTAATTGAGCCTCAGAAGATAATGAAGACTTTCAACTGTGGTGATATACTTTTCTTAAACCAAAATTGGCACTGGCCAGCAGAAAGGCTTGTTTTGTATTAATGCAGGACTTTAAATATAGTCTGCATAAGCAAAGGGGAACAGTACTCATCACTTGCCAAAGAATTTGAATGCAGCTATCAACAGTCATTACTGGCCCCCCTCCACCTCAAAAAAACCCCCAAGAAAACCAAAAACCCAACCAAAAAAAACCCAAAAAAATTCCAACCAAAAAAACCAAACCAAACCAAAAAACCATCACAACAGAGTGCTTTAACCTCCAGTCTGCAGGAATTTCATCTGACAGAGGTCAGCCTCCTGATGCCATGGAATCACCCATGAACCCACTACTGTGTAACATAAACAAATCCACAACATGGTGTTTTCCCAAATACAGCTAGAATAAGACTTATTACAGACTATAAATCCACCACAGCCAAGCTGTTTTGAGTGTTGAGAGCTGCAGTCCCCAAGATTTGGCACCAGTTTGCTATCCAGGAGCCACAGCTCTGGGCCATGCGCCCCCCATTCCTCCATTCCCCACCACACCAGAAGCAGCAGTACCTTGGACCAGAATCTCCAATAAGTAGTGTGAGAAGCACTCAAGTTGTCAATTACTGACATTCCAAGTACAGCCTTCTTGGCATCTAAAGCACTTAATTTTTGAGTTAGGCTTCAGTGGGGTCTGCACTTAGATTTCGGCATTTTTCAAAACCATGACAGGAGGAAGGAGAGGTTCTCTCAGCAGCTAAACAGGCAGATCTAAGACCTGGAGGGTCATGAGGACAAAAGTGAAGTTCTATCTGAAAATTCCCAGGAAATTCCCTTCATCACCAGGCCAGAGGCTAGCTGGGAGGAATGTCATTCTGCCTGCTGAAAGTCTGTTATTCTGAACAAACTAATCCACATTCACTGGACCACGAAAGCAGGGCAACACTTTGCAGTGCAACAATTAAGTTCCCTAGCTGGGAGTAGGGAAATTTATTACAACACTGCTTTTCTAGGCAATTACCATATAATATTAAAGTACACAAGCAACCATTAAGAGTCAGGAACAGAAACTGAGTTCCCTAATAACCTATTCAAAACCATCCATTACCTTGGATATCAGCAGGACACAGACTGGGCCATCCTGTGCTGCTGCATTTTTACTGTTATTGATACTCAAGTTACCTGGTACTATTTCAAATTATTTATACTTGCTGCAATCACATCTATTATTAAAGACAGACATACATTCATCTTGGAGTATGAGTGCATCTGAAAGTATCTTTCAGAGCCATTTGTGGAACCTGCTCCTGACTACTCCTACTGACAAGAAACAGGGAAAGAATATAAAAAAGATCTGTTGCTTTATTTATTTCCTTTCCCATCTATTGTGATATTCACCTCTTGCTTTGCTGTCTTCAATTCTTTCCCATGCTTTATTCTGCTTTGGGCTACAGGCTACTTTCTCGCTCGTCATCCTTTGTCTTTCATTTATCTTCCTTATTTAAGCGATTTTGTCTTTCTTCCCTCTTTTTTTCCTCATTTCCTTCCCTTCAAATTCAAATCAGTGACATGATCCTGCAGTATTCCTCCTACATTTATAAAACTCAAAAATGCATAGACCAGAAGAGGTAAGGAAGAAAAAAAAGCCAGAGAAGCAAAAGTCATTGTCTCATTATTATCTCTTTAAAAAAAATCTAAGTATCTGGTTTTCAATTTGATTTTTCTCCTTGATTACTGCTGTATGAAAGGCCTAGACAAACAAGAAAACCAGGAAAAATTAAAGAGCCATCAGAGTGGAATGGTTGCAGCAAACACTGAATGCACTATGATCTTTGGCAGGATAAAGATCAACACCACAAGCTTTCAGCTGTAGCGATCAGTCGATACTTTCCAGACCATCCCCACGGTGACAAAGACAGAGGCATTTTTAAGTTGTAATTGAGATTAGCCTTGGTACATACAGTTGGAGCCATGCCTGTGAACTTTGCTAAAAGGCTGGCTATGTAAACTATCTATCACTCAGTTTCACATGAGCAGTAACCTAATGACACCACAAAAATCTCACTATGTCCCTTGCTCCACACGTTCAGTCACAGGAGCAGACTCATGCCAGGGTGCTTCAGCTGTGCTACTCAAGTGTTTGCCTCCCAAGGTCTGGAACACCATATAGATTGTCTGAGGTGCCCAAGTTTTGTATAATGCTCAGCATTGTAACCCAAAAGCACTCTTGCTCTGATCCAGCTTACTAGATGTGCAGTCACGTGCTAACTGAAAACCCATACATAATAGTACTGACTCCAGCACGCTTTGGATGAAGCCCATAAAGACACACAAGATTGCTTTTTATGGATGGGAATAAAATATTTTGTTTGTTATTACTAAGCCAACCACAATAAATAGTTCTCTTTCATGTGGCGATGAAACAAAGCAATCACGCTGTATTCCTTTTCTAATTATTAGGTTGAAAGGAGCAGTGTCTTCCTGGCATGTTTAATTCTGAATCATATTCATCACATATATAAATAGCCAGCAACTGTATATAGTAGAGGAGGGCAGAGAGGAAGGTCAGGGAACTAGCTTGATGTCAAGAAAGCATTTCCTGTGGAGTCACCAAATCTGTCCTGGATACAGACTCCTACGTTGGCATACAGGGAGCCTGAAGGCAGCTGTGCCCTCATACACCAGACATGCCAGGTAAGCGTCTCCATCCCTGCTGGCATTTGGAAGCTTCTCCTCCCCAGAAATCACATAGGCATAATTTACTTCTTGGGGCTTTGTAATGATGAGTAAAAGATTTTTGCTCTCTGCCTCACATTACGGGCAGTGCCACCACTGTGAAGACACAACTTTAGCGCCGGATCCCCAGCAGCTACTCCAGTGGGTCAGGGAGACTCTTCCTGAACCTTCTCCACTGAAATCCCAGTGAAGAGATCCTGGTGCGAAGTGCTGGCTCTACTATCACTGAAGTCCAGGATGTTGAGCCCTAAGAAGTGGCAGCAAATAATACCGTGGACAGAATGCTAAAAAGACTTAATGCAGAGTTAAAAGCTGTGGCCAGTCACTAAACTCACACACTTTCTATCTGGTTTGCGTTTATAAGCCACTCTGCATAAACACAAACTTAGCCCAAGACTGTCATTGCACAGCCTAGGCCATCAAGGAGATTATGCCTGAACCTCATGAGACTTCTTGCTGTAACCTGGACATTGCCTTAGCGTTGCCACACACTGTTTCGGTAACCTCAGACCCACGGCAGCTCTCAGCTGACTTCACAGAATCCTCGAGGTTGGAAGAGACCTTTAAGATCATCAAGTCCAACTGTCAACCCAGCATTGCCATTGTAATCAGTAAACCCGATCGCCAGGCACCGGATCCAGACGCCTTTTAAGCATCTCCAGGAGCGACGACTCCACCACCTCCCTGGGCATCACAATATGTTGCAAAAACTTCGCGGAACAAACTTCTTTTCCACGCTCCCTCATTCGGGACGGCAGCAGCGGGCACGCGAGCGAGCCAGCCGCCTCCCGCAGCAGCCCGGGGCGGCAGGGATGGCAGCCTGGCACGGCGGGGGCAGGGCCCTGCCGGGGGAATGCGGCCCGGCCGGCCCAGGCACTGCCCCGGGCAGGTGATTTAGCCCGGCTCTCCAGCACCGGGGCAATCCCAAGGCTTCCCACCGGTGAAGGCACACGCGGTTTAGGAACTGAAACGAGACCGGGCAGGTGGTGTCGCCGTCGGTTGTGAGTTTGAACCAGCGCACTTTGCCCGGCTGGAGCGAGGTCACTGCCTGCCCCGGCTCGGCCAGGGCCCACCGTCCGCCGAGCCCCGCGCCCCACCGGTCCCGCAGACAGCCCTTAGGACGAGCGGCCGCCTCCCCGGTTGCCGCGGCCGGATCCTCCTGCATCCCGTGCGGTATTTTTAGCCGCTGACCCAGTTCCCCCGCTCGGCTACCTGCGCGCCTCTCACCGCCCGGCCGGGC
>VXAX01006416.1:63663-204572 GCA_013399835.1 Leptocoma aspasia | reverse complement strand
TTTTTAATCTAAATGAACACTGACACCGTGTTTGATACGTGTAAAATGTACTACAGCTTGCTCTCGTGCACCCAGAGTGCTTTGGTCCTGCACTACAAGCACGAACACTCCTGAGATTTTTAAAGGAGTATTTTTAATCTTTGCTCCTCTGCTTGCTGCTATTTATACCATGCAAGGTTGGCAAGGAAAGGAGAGCCAGAGTTTGAAAAGGACATTGAGCTTTAACTTGATACCATTGTCCGAAGGTGAGAGAGTGCAGATATTTAAAATAAAACAAAACAAAGAAATGCCCAGAAAAAACCCGTGAAAACACCCTTCCTCTCTGTTTTTCTACTGCATGATCAAAGCAGAGAACTGAGCATCCCCTTCTGGTTAGGGTATGTAGGTGATGTTCTGCCATGGGGTCTAAGCCTGTGCTTTGGTTTTATTATTTGTTTACTTTATGCTTGTGATGTGATGGACAATACAGCTGGTTAAACCCCACACCGGGGGATTATCTGAAAGATGAAGTCTTACACTGACAGATGCATGACTTTCACTTAGGTAAAATAAATTATTACTGGACACTGCCTATGCATTGTAAGGTCTTAGAGTAGCTATAATGTAAAATATTGTTAATGCTAAGTCTGACAAATTGAATGATACCTGCGCTGTTGACTATATATTAATGAGTAATCAATTTCTTTCTTCTTTTTCTGAATTAGTTTGATACACAGTAACACCTCTCTCTAAGGTGAGGAGAGATAGAAGCTTTTCATATAGTGAAACTTAAATTTTGAGAATAGAAAAGCTTTAACCTTCATCACTTTTATCACTAAGATTTTCAGAGTGGATGGTGATAACTAATATGATCGATCTCCCTCTCTTTGCTAAATAAGACTTGTATTAAAATTTGTTTATTCCTCGTGAAATACACCGTGCTCTGGTGGAAGTGCAGAGCAGCGTTGTAGCGGCTGGCCTGCATGACTGCAGACCGGCCACTGGGGTTAACTTAGTTCTCCTAGTGCTAATTATCGTGGGTGAGCAATAGATTGCACTGGAGCTCTGTTTTTATGGAGTAATTGTACGTGTGGTAACAAGGCTCTGCTAAAAATTCATATAGTCGCTTTTAAAATACTGCAAAGCTTTGACTTCTGGCTGAGATCAGTCTGCTTCAGAACTGTGGCTGAAACTATGATCAAAATACCATAATCTGGTAAATCTGATGCTAAAACTTTACCTAATATGATTTTCTATTCAGAGTAAGCATGATTCTGTATGCAAAGATTCTGTAAGTTGAAATTATTTGAACAAATGTTAAATTTTTAGTAGCTACCCCCTAAAGTGGGTTGCATGATATTTTTGAGCTGTTGTGATTCAGTAAATAGGAAGCCATACTACCGGATGCATAATTGTTCCTTATTCTCATGTGTTTTACTTAACAGCTGAAATCAATATCTGAGAATTGACTAACTGCAGAAGTGCAATGTCAAGGCCTTGAAAAAGTAAAGATTTGACAGAGTAATGACACCCTAAATGCATTTGGAACTTCTGTTTCTAACTCTTGCATTTTGTGGTTTCAAACTTTTGTCTGTAACCACATATGTTAGAAGTGGGTTTCTTTTTTAGGCAGAGCCAAGATTATTGTACAAAAATGTCAACTCTAAGGAGGCTTTTTTTTAATCTTATAGGATTTACTATTGAGCTGAGATCTAACATGTTGGGTAGCTAATGGTCTCAACAATCTAGCAAAATAATTGCTAAGATTTGTAATAGGAACTGTGGAATGCAGATTAGCCAGCTGATAGTGTGGGACTGATTTTTTTTATCTACAGAAATAAAAGCTCATTAGGTTTTTGTTCGTATATATGTGCCATGTACATGTGTAAATGTATTTGTTTTGTATAGAAATGTGGCATATTACATATTTATATAAGATGTGAAAGTGTACCACTGCTGTATTTTGATTGATGATGAGAGATCAGATTATGTGAACAGAAGTGCCACGTGTGGTATGTATGATTCAACAGAAGCTGCTGAAGTGATTGCCTGCCCTAAGTCCCTATTTCTGTTCAAGTAATTTTGTTCTATTCATTCAGTTTCATGATGTATGCTGATTTACTGTTTAATTAGGAAAATCAAGCATTTTTAGTTGCCTTTATCCCTTTAATTTAGAGGATTACCTGGTGAGTTCGTGAAATGTTCATTCTATGGAGTAGTTTGGAGTTAAAGCTGGAAAAGTTAACGGTCTTTATTCTGCTTTACTTGGTTGCAAGAATTAGTACTTCTTCAGTGTTTGTGCTCTGGAACTGGCTGTTGTACAGTTTGCTCTATGCAAACATTAAAGTGAGAATGATAACAGCCTACTTCTTTTTAAGGGAGTGCTTGCACTGTGGAGTTTTTTGCTTTTCCTGATTTACGTACAAAGATTAGAATCAGTAGTTGCTGATTCTAATTTTAGAATCAGTAGTTGCTCTGATGGAGGCATGGGAATAATTGTTTTTTGCTTTCCTATTTTCTCTCTTATTGTGGAGATGCTTCCACAGAGTATGCTATGCACAGGTATGCTTTATTATCTGACAAAAAAAGTCAGTGCTAGTTGATAATTTTATGTTTTCCAAGTAAAAACATAATATTAATTATGATTCGTAGTTTTCTACACGAGTGGGTTTTCAGTACCAAGAAGTTATGTCAGGATTTAAATCATACTGTTCAGTGGGAAATTTCCTTTTTCCACATCCCTAGCACCTATATTAACTTCAGTTTTATTTCATAGACTTCTCCTTCCCTTAAATGAATTGCATTAATCCTTTTACACTAAGTATCTCAAATTGCTTTAGTTACTACTCTGCTTAGTTTTTGCATCAGGAAAAACCGAAGCTGCTTTTAGTGGATGACTTTGATGTGATCTGTGAATTGCCCACTTATATCTGTTGTCATTCCTCTTTAGATGGTTCCCTACATCTGTCATTTTGTTTGGCTTTGCCATGGAATTTATTTGAGCCCTTCCAACTTGGCTAAGTTGCCAGTGTGCTCTCAGCAATCTTCAAATACTTAAACATTTCACAATTTTTTTTTCTTTTGCAATCTTAGGTAACTATTTTAAAAAATGCAAACTAGTTCATTTTTGCATTTAATATAAATGTGGATTTAAATATTGCAATATGGTAATTATGCAGGGAAATGAAACTAGCGCACTCAAGGCACTGGGAGTTGAGCTATTGTAACCCACATTGGGTTTTGATGGACTAGTTCTAGTGCAGACCCCTGTGAATGTGGGTACAGAGGTTGTCTGTGTGCTCAGAGTGACAGTGGTCATCAGCTGTACTGCAGAATCCCTGAGGTCGAGTAAAACAGTTGGAATGTGTGTGGTGTAGCACTTCATTCTAGTGGCTAGTATTCCTAGTATCTCTATTAGCTTTTACTCTGTACTCTCTATACTGTGTCTAACAGGAAGAAATAGGACAAGCTTCCTTCCGGAATCAGTTTCCCTGCTGTGTTTGCTCCATTCATGTCAGTGAAGAAATGGACAAGCCTTCTTCAAGCAAAACCAGAGCAAACCAAATACGGTTGTAGATACATTCTATGTTTTTTTTCCCCTGATCTCCTGTCAATGTATGAGGTCCATATAGTGTGTTCTGGGCTTGTTAGTTCAGTTTGATAGCATTAGCTGACACCAGTGAGGTCTGGATGGAGTGATCTGTGAAATGGTGCTCCCTTTTTTCTGTCTGAGATCAGCTGTAAACCTATGCGACTGGCCAAAAAAGAAATTATTTACATCACTGGGCTCCTGAAAGAGTGTGATGGTACTCTTGGATGAGTGTGAGTAGCTGGTGTGCAAGTGTTAAAGACTGCATTTTGCATCTGTTCATCCCCTGTTGGAGTTGTAGCTGAGGCTGCTGCTTGTCATGTCTCTAGTGTTGAATTGCAGCAGACTGAATAATCTTGACTGAAGAATTTTAAGAATAGGAGGATTTTGCTGCACCATCATTGCAGGAGGGTTGGGGAACTAAGGATTGGTATGCCGTTGGGCAGTCTAAGAGCATTGTGGTAAAGACTATGGGCTGATGAATAAACTGCTGTTAAACAAGAAAGACTATGGCTTGTCCATTAGCTATGCTTTGTGTGCCCATTCTCACAATTAACATGATCTGCCTTTCTTATTTCACTTGATGCTTTACCTATATGCTTCTAGTGAGTCAAATATGATTACTCTTACCTGAGGATGCTAAAGCTAAGACAGTTGGACTATTTCAAGACCATGGTGTGAGATCGTTTTTAAATTGGAGGTATACATGGAAGATTCTGCTGCACTGGCTTATGCACAGCACACATCCTGTTAATGCATAGTCTACAAGAATCATCAGTTCTTGGACAGAGTCTGACTTGCTTGCTCTTAATATCTGATTCAAATGTTTTAGTGGCAGCGAAATATTTTTTTTACTATGATTACTAGAGGTATTTGAAATACCAGTGATGTGACTTTAAAAGGGAAGTCAGGAAGTGCTTTCATAATATTTTCCTCGGGTTTGTATTTTTCTTTAAAAAGTGTTCTAATTTACAGAATTACAATTTATCAGGGAAGTACATTTTTCCGACCTCCAAACTGAAGTAGACTACAGCCTGTGCTCGATCAGGTCAGACATGGCAGGATGCTGCTGAGTCTTGCAAATCTGTAGCTGGAGGTTCTGTAACCTGTTTTGGGTAATCTAGCAAATAACTTCATTTAAGGAAAGAAATAACTTGAACTAGGGTGGTTAATGAGCCATTTACAGGATTATAGGCAAGTGTTATAGAAGTTAGTTGGCAATTGTACGTGGTTTTGGTACTGAACTCTTTCAGATGAAACACTGAGACCTTCAAGGAAATTGATCTAAAGTGAGCTGTTGGTGGCCATTGCCTCTGAAATGATGCTGATCAGGTGATTAATTCTGTCCCTGAGCATGACCAAAGCTCTTTATTGCAGCTCTGAGTTGCAAGAAGATTGTCGTTCTGCAGTTTACTGAATGCTGCCTCCTGCTGTAATAAATTCTCATATGCCCCTCTGTGAGCCTGTCCTTTCATCCAGTTGAATGAAGTTTTGATGTGTCTTATGTCCTTAGCATTGCTTTTTGTTTTTGGGGGGGGGATCTCCAAGTTTTCTGGGTGAAATTAGCATGAAATTTGACTATTTTTAGTGGTATATTGGTAAATGGTGAATAATTGGAAGACTGCTTAGTGGCTAGAAGTAATAGATTGATAAAAATTGTTCTGTAGAAAAGTGGCATACATACAGTATGTAAAACTGGAAGTCTGTCTTTACAAGCTTTATTTAAATTTTTGGAGTTCTGGTAATGTGTGCTATGCAGTGGTCAGTACAACTTCCACTTGTGGAGCAAAAGCAATATAAAGCTGTTGTTACTTTTAAACTAGGTGTCCAGTTTCAGAGACACGTAAAGGATTGTTTGATTGGAAATGGTCAAAATTGGATATATTTTTCTCTTTGAGTTACTTTGGTTACTTTCTTTTCCTGCTTATTTTATTACTTTTGATGTCTTGAATTCTGTCACTTCTTGTCTTGAATAATGTCACTTTTCTGTAGTGGCACTATTTCATACGGGTAGTTTTCTTGTGTCTATCTTGGCCTTCAAGTTGCTCAGTTAAAAAGACAGCTTATAGCAAAGTCATTCACCATGAATATTTGGAAATAACCTGGGTAGGTGTTCTTTTGGGAGACACTGGTTAATACAGAAAGCAAATATGCAGCATGCATCCCAATATTAGGATTATTTATATCAATGTTAACTCACCATTTAGCTTACAAAGCAACATAAAACTTTAATAGTGTCAGGTTGCTGTCCTCTTGAATCTTTGTGATGTTCTTTTTGGAAAAACTGAAGAATAACTTGAAATTTGGTTTGAAAGGCTTTTAACATTCCTCTCTGCCACAGGCAGTGTTGTTTGGACTGTCATGTCATCTGCAATGATGTCACTTGGAGATTAAACTCTTCTGGTGTTCTGTTGATGGAGTTTTACATGTTGTAAAGCATCAACTTCCCTGACATCTTCATTATTAGGCTTTATTTAAACATTTGTTAAACCTTCTGTGGATTTGCATTGGTTTTCTTCCTACTTGAATTGTGCTCTTTGATGTTAGCAAACTTAAAAGTCACAGTTTTCAGAAAATGCAGTTCCATCTTCGAATTGCTGTATAACTTTCCCAGGAACTAGAGAACTAAGTGTAATAAAAAGTGAAGTGTTGCATCTTGATTTGCTGCCACATTTGTCTGAAAGCTGATGTTTGTTGGTGAAGGAGCTGACAACTAAGCACATTAAAGCTCAAATAAACCCAAAACCCATTAGAGTGAAAGAATGGGTTGTTTGAAGAACTAATTCTTGCAACAAGGTGTATTCAGTATTAGGGTTGTCACTTTGTGGAGTGTAAAAACTACTATTAGTGATTATCTATCTTAATTCCTGGGAGTATGCATTATGCTCAACATTTTGGACTGAAAGAGTAACTTGTTTAGCTCGTCTCTGAAATTAGTACTGAAACTGTCTTCTCATACTGTTTTTCAGCACAGACATCTAACCTGGCTCATAAGAAAGTTTTCTGTGGCGATTAGACAACGGTACTTAGTGTGTTTAAGAAAGCCTCCTCTGTTGGCTTTGATGCCATGTACAGGTTCTCCATGTAACGCTCAGTGCAGTTTGCTACAGGTGATCCTGTCCTGCTTTTTTGTTGTTTTGGTTTGGGTTTTTTTCTGTAAAAGCATTGGTTGAAACTAGATAGTGCTTTGTCCATCATTGCATGTGGACTTTATGATTTCCTCTAAGAGGATTGGCAGCTTTTAGTTTTGCAAATGTGCTGGTGCTCAAACCATTACTGAATTATTGTCTGGCTCTTTTTGACTCCCCACTTCTTTCTGGTTATTCCTTTGAGAAGAAAAAAAAGAAGAAAATGAATGCTTGTATTGAACTGCTTTTTTCTACCTTTTGGACATTAATCTTTCAGTTCTGCAGTGTATGTGATTATTTCTGACTCCTGGCTGAAGCTCTTAATGGTCATGTGGCTTCTTTGTTGACACTGGCAGAGCACGTGAAGCACTGATGCTGCCTCCACTGTGCCCATGTTGAGTTGCAGGACAGCTCACCTTT
This sequence comes from Leptocoma aspasia, assembly GCA_013399835.1. Taxonomy (NCBI): domain Eukaryota; kingdom Metazoa; phylum Chordata; class Aves; order Passeriformes; family Nectariniidae; genus Leptocoma; species Leptocoma aspasia. The sequence goes on along the minus strand of VXAX01006416.1, from coordinate 197,456 downwards.
GCTGCTGCTGGGTGATGGCTGTGTGATGCAGACCATTTCTGGATGTACTGGCCTAGCAGTTCTTGGCAGTGTAAGCAGGCTCTGTCTGTTGCAGTGGGCTCTCATCTGTTGTGTGCACTGGTTATTGCTTTTCTCCCATCAGTCACCAAGGATCTTAAAACCATTATGCTGTGGCTGACTGCTATCTAATCTTGGGAAGCCTATTGATTGCTGTTCCACTGTTGCAATCTTACCTAATTGCACGGCTTGTCTGCCAGTTTCACCTCTGCAAGACACCCTCAGTGCTGACTCGACCGTTTTATTACATTGTAGATATCTAGAAGATACCTACAAAAATTTGCAGAAATTTGGTGTTTCTTTGTGTTAGTACTATCTGAACAACTTCCTGTTTCAGGTGTGCTCTCTCCTAGATACTTTTAAGTGGGCAGCCTATATGGTGCTGTATCATCTCAGTAATACTTCAGGTGTAAGTTGGCAAGAGCTGAAGTCTACTGCAGATTTCCACCAAAGAGAATGGTTTTTTGTATGCTTTATTTGCTCCTCATTTAGTGTTACAAGCCAAATTTATGGAACTTTATTCTTACTCTTTTTATCTTTCAAGAAGTGTGGAAGGAACGTGAACTGTTTTTATTGTCTGTGAAATTTCATCCTTTTCAGGTCTCTGTTAGCAGCAGCTGCCATCAGCAACCTGAAGGTGCTGAAATAAAATCTATTGGTATGATTCTTAGTTCATGTGTGTTATAACATGTGACTCGATTTAATGAATTCGTTGCCAGAATTGTCTGAGAATTATTTTTATATCACATAGTAAATTACTTACTTACTGTGTACTTTTTTTGAGGCTGTAAGAGTAATTTTATTTGTCGCTGAGTTTCAGGTAATGAAATTTTTGTATCTACAGGTGGATTGCTGGAGTTGTTTCTTTGCAAGCTTTCCCTAAATGAAAGGAATTCCTCAGATATTTTGCTCTGTTTAGGTCCTTACTTGTGTCTCAGTATAGAAGCATCTGAAAACTACGGATGTTCCTTGTAGTGTATCTGTGTTTCCTCTGCTTTGTTTCATTGTCACAAACAATTCATAGAACCTGTTGAGGAATTGTTATAGTTGAGTATTATGAAACTGAACTGTCTGGGTGTTGTCTCCTGACACATTATTATAATCAGCCAGAACCTTGATGCCAGGAGATAATAAAGGCTGGTTCTGCAATTGGCATAGGTTGGTGGCCTTGGGCAGTTGGATGCCTTTAGGTGTTTGCACTCTCAGTATCTGCCTGGAAGGATGGCAGAGGCTTGCCAAGCAGCTGGGAAGGTCACCTACTTTAGTGTGCTTGAATCTGTAGTAACAGAATGAATGTTGTTGCTCTGCTGTCATGTAATGAATAGCTTTTCATTTAGAGTTGTGCAGACCACCGCTTCACCTAAGGATTCTTTATGCTCTGTAGATCCTTGATATTCTAGTAGCAGATAATACAAACTTTGTGAGCTTGGCAGTTTTCTCAGGAGATTGGACATCCTTTTGGACATCCACTTCATTGTGTGTACTGCTTGTGGTAAAAGCTTCTACCTTATTGCACAAGCACACAGATCAAGATATCTGAACAGTTTCTGTATGTGGTTAGTACTCATCTTAACCTTTCTTTCCTTGCCCTGAACTTGTTTGAGTTTGTGTACCATAAATTTTGTGTAATAAAATGTTCTACTGCTCAGTAAGTGGGTTCCAAAGTCAAATACTGTAAAGCCAGTCTTCTGCATTATAGATTTTTCATAGGTTTCATAGTAGCTGTATTGGGCATAGCTAATATTTATTTGTGCTTCTCTGCTTTAATCAAGCTGCATCTCAACACTGAAGAAGTGAGTAAGTCTGGTTCCAAATTTCAGCCAGCTTGAGCTGGTAGTTCATTTAATAGCTTAATTGCAAGGTGATAATTGAATAGGAGTTATCTTCAGTTTCTGACATGCAGAGGCTGTATCATTAGACCTTCTGGAGTCTTGCTAAAAGCTGCCTCTACTGAAAGATGTATTGCAGCTTTAGCTATTACTTCAACAGGAAAAGTATTGAGCATGTTTTTTGTTGTTGTATTGGACTGGTAGCTTCCCTGCTTGCCCAGATGACTGTTGGCCAAGTGCTTCAAGCACGGGGTGTTGGTGCATGCTGTGTTAGTTGGGGTCTCTGAATGCTTTTCAGCGTTTGGCTTTTTCCACCTGTCCCAGCCTAGTGGCAATCAGGACTGTAGTTCTTCCCCTCGGTGCCCAGCTATCCCTATTGCAGTGGCTCCTGTAAGCTGAGCTGCCGGCCTCACGCAGGTCACAGCACTGTTGTGCTGGTTGTAAGCCTTCCTCTACAGCAACGTGCAGTCACAAACACACATTTGTAAAAAATTCACTTTTTAGACAAAATAAGCACTGTGGAGCCTTGAAAGGAACGACTGTAAGGTACTCAAAACTGGGAAGAGTGAAGGTGAGAAGCTGCAGTGGTTAGAGCAGCCCTCCCAGCAGAACATTTGACACTTCAGTGGTGTAGCTTGGCATGTGGGCATGCCTCCAGCCTTTACTCTCCTAGGGGTTACCCTGTTGGTAAGGTGTCACCTAAATATAGTAAGCCTGTGTGGTGGGGGTGCTTTTTCCCCCTGCAATGGGCTATTTTCAGTGTAAAATAAGCAGGAGAGCTTTGTCTTCTACAAGGTCACTCCGTCACAGGATTTCAGACGTTTCCAGTTGTTCAGCTTTCTTATTGAAGGCCATGTAGAAACTGTGTGGGAAGCCTTGAGATCAGTATTTCTGTTCTCTAATTTGCAATGGGGTGCATATCATTGATAAAAGATGTCTGGTTCTGTAGAGGTCATTCCATAGTATCTATGTAAGTTATATTTAGTGCATGTTTTTATCTGATTGGTGTCAGAATAAAGCTGCTGTTACAAACTGCTTACTTATTTATAAAAACAGAGAACACAAGCTTCCCATAGGGGGGCAGCCTAGAATGTTGTTCTTAAAAAAATGTGGGGGAAGAGGTTTCTAGGAAAAAAAAATCAGTTGCAGTGTGTTCTTGATGGCTGGTTGATGGTGGTTTTGTTTTGCCAACCAACGGCTTTATATAAAGGTATGTTTGTGGTTGTCAAATGTGAATAGTGTTAGATGCTATAGAAAATTAAGTTTCTCAATCTCCAGGACTAATCATGGTCTGCAGGTAGCAGAAGGTGGCTTACAACACAGTTGCAAAGTGGTGGGCTGGCTCCTTCCCTGAACTTCCTGCGATGATCTTCTTCCCCCTGACTACCCCCCCAAAAAAACCCCCAGAAAACAACAACAACAAGAAGAACAAACCAAAACAAAAACCCCAAAACCATTTTAAAATGCAATATTCATGTCCATCCCATCTCTATTTACTTATGAGTGAACACTTGGAACAGTGTACAAACAGGCAGGTCCTTGAATCTCTTAACTGTTAACAGTCTTTCAGTGTATATGTTTTGTTTTCTGTTTTTGTTGTAGAGAAGTCTTAGATGGCAAATTCATCTTATTTTGTGCCTCAAAGTAACATTGAATAACTGGATAACCATACAATATAAAACTATTAAGAGTAACTGTAGCAACACTGTATTTTTTCATTCAGCAAAAGAGTAGCATTTTTAAACACAGAAGATGAAACTGTAGTGTTGAAAAGGGAAAATGTGAAATAATGTGCGTCTGTCCACTCTTGTGAAGAAGTCTGTCATCGAAGCGATTATGAGTGCTGTAGTATCTTTTCCATGCTCTTCATCTCTTCCAGAAATCGCTTCCAGAAAGAGGCAGAATGGCCTTTGTACTCAATGATACTGCCTAGAGAAAAATTTAATCTCTCTGGACTAACGGCTGCCTTTCTACAAACCAGTGACTTTGAGGTTAATGTTTAAATATTTAAATGGATTTGGCATGTTGCCCTTTTAAGTGGAACAGAATGTGCTTAACCTGAAACTCAAACAGTTCCCTGGGTAGCCAAAAAAATAAATAAATTGCTCAATAGTGCAGTGATCTGGTAAATTGAAAGATTATAGTTTAATGCTAATCCTGACCAGGGTTATCCCAAAGGAGGAATATCTGTATAATTTTTTCTATTTAGTTGAGGGCAATTTTTACAGATGTTACTGGAACTTTTTACAGAAGTTCTTAGGCTAAGTAGTAGCACTCATCTGTGAATCAAAGTCCACTATAAACAAGTTCTAGTGTAGGGTAGCAAAAATAGTCCTAAAGGACACTGATCTGCATGAAGGAATTTTAAACTTGTTCAAAACTGGGTAACTTGCTAAATTTGGATGATTTTATTTCTTGTTCTTTTTCTTTGGGTTGGAACTTAAAGGTTAAGCAAAGGTTTGATGCATGTAAAGCTTAGTTTGGCAGTCTTGATACTTAACAACTTAAAATGGAAGAAGGTAAAGAAGAAAGGAAAGAGCAAGTGCCCCTGGCATTCTTCACATCTCTAGGGCTCTCTAATCCAGAGGACTGGGTTACCACTACCTGGAAGAGAGGTGGGAGCTTTGACTTTGAGACTGCATCTCTAATCCAGTCAGATTCTGACCTTAAATTCACCAAGAACTTTGCTAAAAGTGTCCCACTCAGGAGAGCATTTCCTGCCTCTCGTGCCAGATGATGCAAACCCAGGTTTTCTGCCAAGTATCCTAAGGATTTTCTCATTTTCTTCACATTCTGCACTGGTGACTGCATGCTGTCTGTAGTTGAGAGAATGAAGCAGTGTTCAAGGCATGCTAAGGTAAGCTGGGCTGGACAGGGGAGACAATTTTCTTTCCTCATTGTGCTTTCTTATACAACTCTCATGTTGAAGTTAAACAAGTATGTGAATTTTTCAACATGTATAGATGTGAAACCTCACACTTTAGAACTCTTAATGAAAATAATTATAAATCCCATATCTCCAAGCCTATGAAAGAAGTGTTTGAGGTTGCAACAACTTCCCAGACAAGCTAGTATTTTGCTTAACTCTGATTGTGTGGTATTTGTACTACAACACAGAAATGAAATTGTCTGGGCCAGTGTTAGGTATTTACTTGAGTTCATGTTTGCATCTTAGAGAAAGGAATGATACTGCAAATGTTCAGCACAGAATTCATACATCACATACTATAATGTGATTTATGTGAACCAAAAGGGGGGTCCCCTCATAAATGGTTAGGAAATCTGCACAGTACCAAAAAGCATCTTCCACATGAGTGCTACAACTCTAAAACTGGTATGAACTACTTACTCTTCTACATCATCTGTGTCAGTAGTTGGAGACAATTTTATCACCGTTTAATCTATTTGGTGATCTCCTTATAAATGAAAAAAAAAATTCTACTTAAATAACTGTTTCACAGGCCATTTCAGGAAGGGAGGACAGACAGACTGCTTTTTGTAGACCAGCCTCTTCCTGCTGGTGGTTCAGAGGTAAAGGGAAGATCAAGACAAAGGAAAGTTTACTTTTGAGTGCTTTATAGATGGGTCATAAAAGAACAATCTGTGTTTCATTCAAGAAATAACACATTAAATACCTCTGCTTGAAAACTTGCAGTAGGAGCTTTTAACATGAAATTTGTAAATCTTACTTCTGAATAAAAAGGCTTTTTTTTACCCCTTGCGTGCTAAATTAGATGAAGGAGAACAATGTGTTCAAACTGTCAGCTTAACTCTCAGAAGATTACAGTGATCTGTGCCTGGTGCTGCCATGTGTAGTCAGCTTGCTCCCACAGCACTCTTTAGCATCCTTAGTCTAGGAAAACTTTTCTGTAGGGAAAAGAATCTAGCAGTCAAAAGTGGTAGGCAAGAAATTAGAAAAACCTGTTCAAAGCACGCAGATTGCAGATTTAATCAGTTTACAAAATGTGAATGGATGGGTCAAAGAGAAGATAAATTTGGATCTGTTCTGAAGGGGAGAGGAGAAGGAGGGCAGATGGTTGGTGATCACTTTTTTTACAGGGAGATATTTGCACTGTGTTTAAATAGAGTGAAAGTATGTTAATCTCCATGAGAGAGACTGTTATGGGCAAAATGGGGAGTAATGAAGTAGAAACATCAGTCCAGAACTCAGTATTGACTAACCTTAAAGAGCAGCTTTTAAGAAATCCTTAAAGTCATAATCAGGCCATAATAAGTTCAACTAGGGACCAAGGAAAGTCAGGTAATTATGAGATGAAGCAGGCTTGGCACAGCAGGGGAGGAAGGGCCTGTGTGTGCAAGCTTCCGCTGGTGCTGCTTTTATTCTGGGGGTGGTGTTAGCATGTGGCTGTTAGATGGCTATGGTTAACATACCCTGCCTTGTCCTTTGTGCCAGCTGAGCAGCAGCAGGATTCCCCACCCAGTGATTCTGAATGCAGAATGCTTGTGGTGCTGAGGGTGAGGTTCTTCAGCCTGAGTATCCTCCCAGTCAATAAATATATATACTTACTGCTTTGGTTCCTTCTGATTTCTGCATCTTTGTGTGTTGTTTTTGTTTTTCTCTCAGAGATCACAGAATCCTGGGTTGGCAGGGGTCTTAAAGGTCATCCAGTTCTAACCCCCCTGGCATGAGTAGGGATATGTTCGATTAGATCAGGTTGCTCAAAGCCTCACCTCAACCTGGCCTTAAACACTTCCAGGGATGAGGCGTCCACACCATCTCTGTTCAACCTGTTCCAGTGCATCACCACCCTAACAGTAAATAGATTAGGCATTAGGAAGAAATTAAACCTACTGTCTTTCAGTTTGTAACCATTCCTCCTTGTCCTGTCACTACATGCTCTTGTAAATAGTTTTCATATTTCTGGTAGGCTCCTTTCAGGTAATGGAAGGCTGCAATTAGGTCACCCTGAAGCCTGTTTTCCGGGCTGAATAATCCCAATTCTCTCAGCCTTGATGATTATAGCCTGCAGATAGCTATTCCTATTCTGCAGGTGGTCAACTCTCTACTTTGCTATTAAATTTCTGATGTAGTGTTTTTCTGATGGTAAATGCAATGAACTGGTAGTCGGTATTTGAGGCCGTGAGATGGAATCTCAATGACAAACTGTGTAGAGCCAAAGTCTTGGCTCTTCCAGTATCATATTCTTCCATTGGTAACTCTGTGGAGCTGTAGTATGCTGTGTGTTAGATGGAGCTCGAAGCCTATGTCTGTCCATTTAAGTTTTGCAAGGCAGAAACAAGCTTGGATTTGCCAAATTAGTTTGACACCTTGAAGAACTGAAATGCTAGAAAGCTCATTGGTATAGAGAGGTTGTCATCAAAGAACATGGGATAGCTGAAAGAGTTGTTTCCTCTTCAAAGAGCCATAATTTTATTCATTTAGCCCCTGCTTCTAAAAGGATGTCTTAGTTGTGACATATTTCTCTGTAGGCAGAAGAGTGAGTTGATGCTCTATGCCTTCTTTCATAATGATGCATTATCAATTCTCACTTATAATTAAAGATAACTGCATCATTTCTTGTAATACTTCTGTATCACTGACTGGATGCACATTATCCACTGGATACCTCAGATTCATAACTTTGTTTCTGAAATATTGGAGGTTGTTGCTTAAAAAAAAGGTGTTTAATTTTGTGATCTTTTAAGAGATTTCAATTCGCTTCATTCATTATAGCTTGAAAACCCAGACATTGAACTGAATAAATGACATGAATGCAGAGAAAGTTCTCACTCAAAAAGAGAAATTACTCTGAAATGTTTAACTCTTCAACTCTAAATCTGTGTACCCAAAAGTAGTGGTTTGTCTGTGTTTAAAAGTGTCAGTGGGCACATACCACTCAAATGGCTTAATTTAAATTATGAATATGTTACAGTGAAGTTTAATATAGCTATGATAATTTCACATATAAATTAACTTTGTTGTAATGTACTTGTTTGTATTTATTACAACTCTTTTATACCCTGAGGAAAGAAATATTTTCAGAGGGTGAAAGTAACTTTAACACTGTTTCACATAACTAATGTAGTCTAGTTTTCTTTTTTTTTCCTCTTCCCACTTTTCCTGCAATGCTGAATTAATTTAGAAGCCTAGAGTAAATAGGTTTAGCAGCAGGTTATACACTTCCAGATTAATTATATGATGTGGTTAAATTAATTTAGTAGAGGAAAGCCTTCAGTTTTTTGGAAGCACCATTTTCACCATTACTTGCCTGTAGCAGACAGGAGTTAAGAGACTGCAGTTTATGTCACTTAAGGTGAGGGAGAACTGTTAGTTCCATAAGGCAAAAGTGAATAATTGTTTGATGTGTTGCAATATGACTTTTCCAAACAACTGTTCTTTTCTCAGGCTGACTGAAGGTAGGCTAAGATTGGATTTATCCAAACTGCTCTGCAGACTTTTCAGTATAAAATGCTCTTCCAGGAAACTGTACGTTGTAATTTGTCATGCACGGGAGAAGGACAGTGACAGTGGGGGAAACACCTGCTGTGTGTGTGTGTGTGTTTCTCTGTGGCCTAGAGCACAGGGTCAGTGTTTTGCCATGGCAGCACCTGTATGCTCTCAGCACCTAGTGCAGACAGGACTAATGGCACTGGGTTGCCGGAACTCCTGGGCATAGCAATTGCTCTGAAGTAACTTTGTAGCCTGACTGTATTTGAGTTGTGGTAGCCCACAGCTTTATGAGAACAGTAGTTTGTGGTTTTAAAGTCTTCTGAGTTCCTCAGTTGCAAAAAAAGTGAGTTGAGTAACTCCGTCCTCCTCTTACTTCAGACCTGGCCAGGCAAAGGTGTGCTTATTTTGTTAGCTAGAGGTTTTGTCCCTCAATGTGAACATGATCCGAAGTGTTACAGAAAAGACCTCTCTGCAAATAGCATTTGTCAAACTTGTGAAGTCAAACCTGCTCTCTGGATGTGTTGGTAGCATGCAGGGAGTTTTTGATTCAGTGCTGGCAGAGCGTCTAAGGAAAATTCCTCAGCCTGAGTCTTTTATTGCTGCGTGGCTAAACTGATCTTTGAAAATTAAAATCTCATGAGAGGGTTATCTGTAATCTGGCTTCTACAGTTTTGTTTTGTTTTAGTTCTTCTTCCCTTACTCTCGCTGATGGCTTGTACTCTGTCGCCTGCCACTGCAGAGAGCTTTTGATGACTAATCTAACTGAGCCTCGACTTGTCTCTTTTGAAAGGCTTGTCCTTTGACTATCGTAAGTAGTTTGTGGGGTATGTTTCTTTCTACTGTGCTCTAGTGTAAGTTGCTGTTATACACCAAATAACTTCCCAGATTTATTACTTGAAGTTGTCTGTTCCATGAACATAGAAATATGCTTTTATATGCGGTGCTTACAGTTTATTCTTTACTGCTTAGAGGTTGAAAAGATTATTAGCATTTTCTCAAGCTGTTTGCTTAAAAGTGGTTCAAAGTAAATCTTTTAGTTGTAAGAATTACATAGAAGGTGGTAGTATTTCTGAGTGAGGTTTGGTGGCTTGTATTGGATGATAAGCATGTACTGTCACTGATTTCATGTCCCCTGGTGTTTTAAATTTTACAGCTAAAACAGAAGTGTTAGTGGCTTCCACACTTAAGGCTAAAAACATGCCAGGCTGAGAGACAAATGCCAAAAAATCCCCTTCAAGTAGTTTCCATACGCTGCTGACACACTATTTCCTGGAAAGCTGGTTGATGTGTTGGCAAAAGTAGTATAATATGCCATTTTCTATTAGAAATTTAGAAAGAACCGTTAAGTTCCAGTTCTTAAAATGGAGAGTTGGAGATGATAAAGGGCTTCTACTTAGTGGGTTTTTTTTTGCTATTCTCAGTATTTGAAGTGATCTTTGATGCATGCTAAGGTATTTATTTTCTGTGCCTGATCTTTTCTGATCCTGCTATCTTTAGCTAAGCTAAAATACTGAAACAGGATCTGTCAGTATTTGATTTCTAAATTAAAAGGAAATATCAATCAAACCTTTAAAGGTGATAAAGGAAATATAATTTGTTTCTCTTTATGGAATGGGGGAAGACCTAAAACTAGAATGGGAAAAAAAAAAGAGGAAATTACTGTTGCAAAATTTATTCAAACCAACAGTTACTGACTTGAATGTATTATTGAATTGTAATAAATACTGTGTTTGTAGGCAGGACTAACTTGACCTACAAACAAGTACAATCCTGTGCTCAAGCACAGAGTTCAACAGCAGGGGCAAGCATATCAGTGACTGTGTAAAAATTCATAGTTTGAGTGATAGTGGGTTGGCTGCCTCTTGCTGCCTCAATCTTTTGGTGATTCAGGAGTTTTTCCAAGCAAGCAAGTAGCCACAGCTTCACATTAACTTTTACCTCCACTGTGATTGTTTCAGGAAGAAAGGTGAAATACCCCAAATTCTGCAGGAGGAAATGCTGGATGCAGCAGTCTGCATATGGATCTCTGTTAGATACAAGTAGTAATTATTTCTAAAGAAATCCTGGAAGTAGCTTTTGAAAGATTGTACTGCAGTGACAGTATCTTAAATTTATGATTCTCTTTTTTAGGTTATTTAACAGCCATTTAAGTATAGTATCCATTTTCAGCATTCTCCCATTCTAACATTCTAACCCTGAAATGGTAGAGGAAGAGTTAGTTTTGCGCCTGCATTTCTATACCTCATGTCTTCACCTATGGCTTTCTGTTGTCATTGAGTAGGACTGGTAGCAATGTTTTCTTTTCCCAAAAAGCTTAAGATTTTTCTTAATAAAATGTATTTATCTTGTTGATGCTGAAAGGTGAAGAATGCATGCAAGGGAGTGTGTGCATGTGAGGAATAGTGTCTTAAACACTTAAACACTCGAAGTGGAAGCTGATGCTTGGTACCAAGGTGTCCTTCACAGCCAGGCAGATTTTGCCTGTAGCATAGTGGGCTAACATCTCCACCCAAAAGGTCTGGCAAAGTGCATTGAATTGAATCTGCTTAAATGTTTAACAAAACCACTGTGGACTCTGACCTGTAGCCCATTCTGTGTGTAAGCACAGATAATGTTTTTCAAACCGAGAAAGGGAAACCATTGTCACAGTTCACTAGCATGCTGCTTTTCATTTCTCTCCAAAACTGGTAACTTCCTCATCAGATGGAGTAAAGGGGAGTGCAGGCTGTGGGGATGGTGGTGGGGTCCACAAATTTTGTTTCCCTTACTATGATCTGAGGGAGCAGGGGATCTGAGGGGACTGCACAGTACCAATTGTTGGCCAGAATTGTATGATTCTTGTACGTCTTGTCCTGTTCCTGGTCACTCTGCTGTAGATGAGGCTGTCTGTGACAACTCATTCATGTGCTTGTAAAGCAGATGTGCCCATCTGTCTTGCAAGTTAGGCCTCCTGACTCCCAGCTTTAAACTTGACGCTGGTTTACCCATGAGGCTTTAGTTAGTGAACACAGGTGATTTGTATTTGCATAAGTATAGTGGCTGAATTTGTTCTATGTAAGAAATACTGTGGCCGTTGCCACTGAAGCACTTAACCAATACCTGAAAGTCTGCAAGTACCTTCTGTCAGAAACAGCTAGTGACTGCTATTTCTCTGTATGCATTCTAAGTAAGTGTTACAGTACTGGCATCTTGTTTATTTCTGAATATGGTAGGTTATTAAGCAAAAAGTATTCTTGTAACTGTGACACACCTCTAACTCCTCCCTCCTCCTCAAGTCAGTAGTCTGAAAGCCAGCTTTGCCATTCTGCTCTGAGTGGGGACTTTTATTCAGACACCCTTTTCCAAAAGGGGTCTTTTCTTTTCTTCCTACGTTGACTAGAACTTTAGTTTTTTTTCCCAAGCATCTAGAGTGAACTTTTGGGGTTTATTCTAATTGTGGGAAAGATGTGGCAGCCTACAGTCAGGAGTGTCTGGTATCGGGGTGTCCCGTCGTCCTGAGGATACTCTTTGTAGCTGTTACTGTTCAAGTGAGAGTGCAGTTGTGATTGCTGCAGCTGCATCTGCTTGGTTGTTAAATATGCTTAGGTGGTTCCCGTTGTGTTGGAGAAGCTGTCAGCTTTCCTGGACCTCAGCTGGCTCTGTGCATCTTGGCAAAGAGGTGGGATGTCATGCCAGAGCTGTCAGACCCGTGTAGTTCATGTAATACGAGAGACATGGAATTTGGCAGCCTCAATTTGAAAGAAGTCTGGTGGTGAGACCACAGGAATGCTTTCTAAGTTGATATTTGGTTTTTCCTTCCATAGTTAACGTTTTGAATGTAGTGACCTTCTAGGTACATGCAAGATGGATCTGCCCAGGCCATGGGGTGAGTCTGTGCAAATGTCAACTTCTGCTCATGGTTCTGGTGCTGTCATTTCACTTAGCAGAGCCTGACTTTGGCTTTGTTATTACATAGTTTGGTTCAGAACAGAATCAATTCATCTGTGGTTGGTTTGGAATCCAGATTATTTGCTGATCTAACTGTTGATTTACATGTATATTTGATGTTGAAAACTTAACAGGGATCTTAGTAAATATATTTTGTGTTGTGTAAAGAGTGAGCATTTTATAGTTAAATCCTAGAATTGTATTTTGTCCTTGTACAGTATATATGAGTTAGTCTTTATATCAAAGAGTAAGGTAGAGATATGCATCTGATTCATCAAGTTAACCTCACTGCAAGCTCCAGTGTATTATTGCACTGAATCAGTGGTTGTGATAAGACTTGTGATTGTTCTGTCAAACAGCTTTTAAAATGTATTTTTCCATTGTGTGGTCATATAAGGAAACATACAGGTACTGACGTAGAAATAAACCTGAATACTGAGGTTTATTTCATTTTATTTTTGCATGTGAAATCTAATGCTGAGCAAGCTTGTTAAAGTAAGCACAGTGTAATAGTGGTGTTTCTTGTGTTCTGTCCATTCTGTGCAAAATTACTGAACCATGTGATAGGATGAAGATGTAAGAATTGGCTGCTAAGCTGGAGCACAGAATTGAACAGGAGAAGCAACTGATGGCAGCAGTGTTCTTGTGTTTGTAAAGGTTACTCTGCCTAAACCAAAACATACTCTCTGTCTTGTTGGTATGTGAATGCCATTATTCTCTATGTGTAAAGCTCTTTGCTCTTTCAGTGGAGTCTGTGGGAATCCCTCAAGTATATTGGATATAGAAAGCATTCTCATAGAGTTTCCAGCCTCTCCACTATAGCATGTGATTGGCTTGGATTTAGTTTGTATTACCACCTGCTATGTGAAATTGCAGTTTCTTTGTAGTACATGGAATTGCAGGTTTGAATACCTAAATAATTTTTAAGAATGAACATAGCTTGTCCACAGCACTTCAATTTGTTTGTAGCCAACTTTTAATTTGAAATGTTCATGGGAATAATTGAAAACCCCAATTTCTCAATCTTGTTATGCAAACTTGGAATTGAAGGACACGATGGGGAGAAACACACACCAGTTTTGGTGTGACTACTAAGACAGAGGTGGGTGGTAAACTGGTAGGACTTAAAGCTTTTAGAAACTGGAAGTTTAAGCAGGCAGTTGCTCTTGCTTCTGCCTTGGGTGGGGAGAGGAAGGTTTTGTGAAACAGTTCAGATGACTTTAGTATAGTTTACTATTATGAAAACAGTTACTTTGCTACCTTTCATGCCTGCCGTTCTCTGTATTGCAGTGATTTGTGAAGAAAACAGTCAAAGGACTCAGTCTAACAACTTCTGCCATGGAAGGCTTGATTGTCTGACAGACAACTTGATTTTGAGACCAATATGTATGCCTCAGTAGAGGTTGTTTACCTGTCATGGAATCATTTAAGAATACACATTTTTCTCCTTTCTAATTAAAAAAAAAAATCTAATTTTTCTTAAAAACCTTTATCAGTGGTCAGAAATACTCAGTGCACCAGTCAGTCTGTCATGTGCAAGGTCAGAAGAGCAGGACTAACTTGAGCACTTAGTACTTGCCCACAGATTGCACTTTGGCCTCCTGCATGGTAATTGTTCCAGTTCCTGGGTGCTGTCCTTCCTTCTCACTTCTGGCATACCTTGTTTTGACTAGGAACTTCCTTGTATATGGAAGAAATTCAGCCCAAGGAACTTTACTGTCACCATCCTATTCCTAGAACTATTTTGCAGACTACTGTTTCTTGTTACTTCTTTCAGCAAACTTTTGAACAGTTTTAAGTCTAACCGCCAAATATTGCTTTGCAGCGTTGAAAGCTTTTCTGTAGCTGGACTTTTCAGAAGACAGAAGCAAGTGGATTCCAGGTGCCAATCCTTTCCACCGCTTGTTCTTATGAGGCAATTTCCCCTGGAGAAAGTTCCTAATGCGGCATTAATGGTTTGTAGTTGACATTTGTGAGCAGTATACTACCCAAATGGCTTGTGAAAACACCTCTGGTATGTTTGATTTGGCACACAGAGAGCAGAACCTCAGTGGTGGAGAAGGAAAAACATCAAGGTAGAAACAGCCTCCTCTTAAAGGAATATCCTGCAATACCTGATGAAGGAGGGAGAAAGCACTCTTAAATAGTCTCTAAAATTAGAGAAACAGAAATGTTTCTCTGTTTCTTGTGTATCTTGTGGATTCTTCTGGATGGTCTGCTCAGCTCAACCTTTTTTCCCTCAGCTTTTGGCAGTTAGAGTTATGTATTTTCCTAGCAGGAGAAGCTTAATGACTTTTCCCCCTATTTATTTTCTAAGATTACTCAGCACTGGGTGTGTGTTGTGGTTTGGGTTTTTTTTTTTTTTTATTTTGTTGGGGTTTTTTTTTCCCCCTGCGCCTACACAGGCAACACTTCTGTAGTCAGCCTGCTCCAGCATTCTGGGATTTCATTTACCAGAGTTGGATCACCAAGCTGAGCATGCAGAGTCCTGACTGAGCAGGACGTGGGGATCCTTGTTTGTACACTGTGAATTGGTGGATTTCTAGATGAAAATTTAGAAACTGCAGCATTGTTGACACGAGTTATTGAACTTGCTGCTGGTAGAGGAAGTAATTCTGTCATGCAAGCTTAAATGAGCTGAGATTGCTTTCAAAAGGAAGTTGGTTACCCTTCACAGGACAGTATTTGGTTGTGCAAGTTTAATTAACTTTACTAGGTACCTGAACATCAGTTTTTTGTTTATTTTTTTCTAACAGTGTTTCTTCCTCATTCCCTAATGCCCCCCTCGGCCCCATGCAGTGTGCAGCCCAAATACATGGCCATCTGTGAAAATTGTTTTCTTGCTTCTTTAAGCTGAAATGCAGTGTTCCAAATCTGCATTTCCAAACTAATGTCAGCTGTATGAAGTTACTCAAGTATGCTTCTTTGTGTTAGCCCTATGTAGGAGCTTTCCACCTGCACTGCACGGTGTTGAAATACTTGCCTTACCAAAGTGTTTCTGACTTGCCTTTGTTATGGATGGTAGTTCTATAGATTTCTGTACTGTTAAATGACTGCTTGACTAAATAATGAAGGCCTGTGACCCACATAAATCCAAGAAGTAATATTCTGTCTCAGTTAATGATGGATGTGTATTATGTCCTTGGATGAACAGCCTGCAAAGCACAGCTTGTGCACAGTGATGCTTTAAACCCTGGTGGTCTCTACAGTTTTGAGCCAGAGAAGCTTTGAGTTTTGAGTATAAGAATATAAAGTATAATTTAAACAGAATCTTTGCCTGTCCCTGTGCAGAATCTATAGAAGTTGCAGTAATTTTTTTTCCTCCTAAGATTTTTTTTAGATAGTACTAGTGAGAAGCTCCTTTATCTGTGTTCTTCCAGTTATTTACTGCTGTAGATTTGAATGTCTTAAATGTGTGTTAGCCCAATAAATGGTATTGTGTAGGTTGCTGCTAAGAAGACTGGATGTCTGGTTGTAGAATGACTGCTTGAAAGTGTACCAGATCAGAGTGACAACTTCTAAATCATCATGCTGCTGGCGCTGCTGTATGCAATTTCACTCCATCAGGCTTATAAAGCCAGTGACGTGAAAACCAAAAGTTAAACATGAGGTGAGCAAGTCCTAAAGACTGCAGAGGACCAATCCATGTATACAAGTGAATTGCCTGACGAGGGTACTGTATGGCATAACTTAATGTGTGATCAGTGCTCGCAAAAAAGAAAAAGCTGACTCTGAAAAAACCACCCAGAGGAAAAGAGAAGCAGTTTTTGCCTGTTAATCATGAGACTCAGTTAGGTTGTCAGTTATTCAAGGGTTATGATCTAATTTATTCTAAAATCAGAGGGTTGCTTTTTCACTTGTTAGCACAGAGACAGTGCCAGAGTGTGCAACGTCCTTAAGCTGTGCATATTTCTTATCTAATTTGGAAGTCTCTACAGAAGCTGAAACTCACTGGGGAACATCAAGTAGGGATGTGACACTGGGTGTGTAACACTTTTGTCATTACCTGTGACATTTATTTTAGTCAGTTTTGAGTTGAAATCAAAGCTAATGTTCCCATATAACATGTAACTGTAGTTCTAGGGTATCTGCAATGATGTGATGATGTATATACACTTTACTCTTGTGGGAAGTTGTCTAGTCAGCTATTAGTTGAATGGGGAGAACTTTTTGAGGAGTTTAGATTAGGAGTTATAACATCCAGCTCTCTGAATAAAGTTTTGGAAGAGGCTTGGCTATACTGTAAAACAATATGTAGTCTATAACAAGCACCATTTGGATTTTATGCTTGACTTTAAGCAAATTGATTAAAGGAAAAAAAAATAAAAATTGATTTGTACCACTTTAATTTTAAGGAAGAAATTTATAATACGTTCCTGGACTACAGCATTCTTGTGGGATCTCAGATGGACTGACAGGATGATTTCTGTACAGAAGTTCTTAGTCCTGCTGTTGGCCCTGCAGATGTAGAGCCCCCCTTTCTGGGAGTGCTGGTGCTCAGGGCTCAAATGGAGCCCTATTCCAAGCGCCAAGGAGAAACCGCAGGGCACAACCAGCAAGCCTGCATGTCTGGGTCCCTTGGGTAACCTTGCCCTGGCAGCCTTTTGAGCAATGTGTTCCCAGCTTGCCCTTCTCTCCAGTCCTTCACCCTCAAGGTCCTGGTGGAATTTCAGCCCTTGTGGAGCTGTTGTCAGCTGTGTCAAGCAGCATCCTGACCTCGTGCTTTCCAGGGAGCATCGACTGCAGCCTGCTACCCAATAGCATTGCATAAATCAGGCTGTTGCCGTTTTTTTTTTTTTTAACCAGCTCTGCAAAACTGCCACAGCATATTTCTTGCCATTTTTTGTTTCAGAGGTGCAGTGCTGTGTGTAGCTTTGCAGAGCTGGTCCCTCTTGGATTTGGGGACTTTTGTCTTCTGGGTCCAAATTGGAAACAACCAAAAAATGTAGAAGGTATACAACTGTTGTATCAGGACTAATCTCACTGTGAGAAACAGTTTCCTTTGTAGGAAAAATAACAAGATTTTCTTTTGAATGTAAACCAAATGTGTTTTATTTGGGTTATTTTTGCTTGAGACTACAACATTTGAAACAATGGTGAATTGTCCCCTTGCTCCAGATCCCAGTTGTGCAACACTGCAGGTGAAATACTGGCAAAACTGTTGGGATTTAAACTACTATCCAGCAATACTTGCTGAAAATCCTCAACAACCATTATGCTTTTAGGACTTCTAATCATTGGCTTGGTGCTGCTTCCTATTTGGCTACCAAAATATTATTTCCTGTAACCAGTTTATTGCAGTTTTGTTAGCTTTTTTTCCCACTATATCGAATCAATAGCCTAAGTAGTTTTTAAGTCTAAAAGCACTGTTTTTAATTGGCAAATGCAGCATCTTCAGAATTAAATTCTTCTGTGATGATGTTGCTGTGCAAAAGTGCAGTCCTAGCTCAGTGGTAGAACTTCTTGATGTGTCAGTGGAAACTGTTCTTGGCTGGCTGTAGTCTTTACTGAATAAATGACCACTTCTGCACAGCAAACAACTTTTGAGTCTGCAAAAACTGCAAGGTGGTTAAATTTCTGACTTGGTTAATACGAGAAATCCTAAGCATATTGATTAATTCTTCAATTTATACAGCACAGCTATATCATGGCAAAGGTGCTGCTCTTTCAGTCATTAGTTACCATTTTGGTCTGCTTTTTCATATAAATTAATCAAGTTATAGATGCATTGCACAGAATTTTCCACTAGAACTAAATAATACTGCTGTACATAGAGTGTCTTGCTTCACTACAGGCTGAGAGACTCCAAATGCTCTGTAAACTAGTTCATATCGTATGTCTGTGTTAAATATAGCCAAATGCTGAAAGGCTTCTCAGTTGTAGGTGAAGATCTGAAGGACGTGCAATGTGTGGGAGCAGATGAGTCTTTCTGTGTCTCTAACTCTCCGATCCCATTGATACAGTCCATGCAAAGAGCGCTGCTAATGTCAGCTCCAAGTTGTACAGTACTCACACTAGGGCTGTGGGCACAGATGCTTCATAAAAAGTTCAGGGACATGAAAAGTTTCAAGTTAGCACATAACCTTAAGAGCTCTCAGTGTATGCTGCCTGGCATGTTGTGGTAATGGTTAAAGCCATTTCTACTCTGACCTGCCAAGTTGTGGCTCATTCTTAGGAAACAGCTGCCTTTATTTTTCTCCAAAGTTTACAACTGGAATTTTAGCCACCACTCTTGTGATGTTGTGCTGCTTCTGCAGAGTATTTCTGTCTGTTGTATTTGCTGTTTTGTGAAAGCTTTGTACTTGTCAGACAAGAGGAGTTTAGCAACAGTCAGTCTTCACTTAACTATTATTTATTAAATAATCAGGCTATTTTAAACCCAAATTTTAAAAATAACACACACACAAACAAAAACAAAAAAACAGCACCAAAAAAAAAAAAACCAGGCCAGAAACAAACCACCATAAAGCCACCAGCAAAAATACTTTGCCATTTGTCTTGAGAATCCAAGGTGTTATGACTATTCCTGCTTCCCTGTGTACCTGCTTCTCTATTAGATTTGACTTAGCTAGGATGATAACAGAAGAACATGGGGCAAGTTAAAAGGATTGACAGGTCTGTAAAAGAAGAGAAACATATAATGCAGAGTAGAAAGGTAGGTGGGAGGAATGACCTGTTCATTTGGAACAGTTTCTATTTTGACTGTTTGAAGTTGATTTAAAGGAAAATGGGCAGCAAGGGTGCTGATGGATGGAATTTTGTCAGAGAATGAGAAATTACGATCAAGAACGTATGATGTGAGGTATCAGGAAAATTGCTGGATATCTGGAGAATAACTTGAAACTTGAGGGCACTCTTGAAGAGCACAAACCTTATTTGGTCTATGTGAGCAGATAGCGGACCTAGCAGGATCCAACAAAGTATTTTTGTTCTGCATAATACATTACTGCCCTTTTTCCTGTAGTATTTCCTGATAGTATTTCCATCAGTAGGGATTAATATTTCAATCAAAGGGAAAAATTCTGTGAATAATCTTGGCCCACTCTTTAGTAGCTTCAAGATACCGAAATGTATGAATGTACCCTTTAAATGGTAGCAGTGGACAAAACCAGTTTAGCAGAATTCCAGGAAACAGAGAAGGTGATCTGATTTGTGATCCCCATCTAGTCAGCTTGAACACTGATGAGGATTGTTGAACACTGAGCTCTGACAGTCTCAGGTTTGTTTGTGCTTACCTTTTCAATCAAGTCTTTCAAAAAGAAGTACCTGAACCTTGACCTTGCAAGGAAGTGCCATAATAAATGTACTGTTTGTTTTTTCAAGTTCCAGCTCCTTACTTTCATTTTGACCTGAAAGTTTATCCTTCCTTGTACAATAACACATGCTTTTGCTAAATATTTTAGTTGTGATAAAATAGCAAAAAAAAAAAAAAATCCTCAAAGTCTCTTTCTGAAAAGGTAATGTCTAATTTACCATTAAGAAAGAACTTAATGGCATTCTTGCAAGTTCCTGAAGAGCAACAGATTGAATATTGATCTAATAGCAAACCATGAACAGGCTTTTGTTCATGATGGCAATGGATAAACAAATTATAACTAAGTATATAACTGACCATGTGTGGGGTTGAAAACCTTGTGAGTAGTCTGACACTTTTAGCAGTGAATGCTGTCTTAATGAAAGTACAAATGAGAGTCCGATTAAGTTATAAGAGTGTGCTGGACTGTCCAAGTGAGGGGCTTATTGGTGTTCTCATTTGCACATTCAGATAGGTAGCTTTGGTTTTGTTTGATCATGCACTTAATCTCAGACAGTAAAATACACTTCCTTACTTGCAGTTTGTAAAAGCTGGTGTTTGTCACTGGCTGGTGTTTGCTTAGCTCTTACTTATGTGAGTTTCATCCTGGCAGTTGCTGTAAAACAGAGTGGGGGAAAAGATATATGCATTTGCAGAACAGTCTGGTCTAGGAGGTTGCATTTACCCCCAAATCTGTAGAATACTGGATGACATTTCTAGACAATGTTATTAAGTATTTGGTTATTGGTTATCTAAGTAAAAGATGGGCTTTATTTACTTATTTTTAAAAAATTACTGGACCAGTGTTCCACTACTGAATACAGAGTTCTTCTAAAACTTACCTCACAATAAAATTCAAAAGTTGTCAGTTATTAAAGGAAGAACTGTGTTATCAAGACACTGTATAAATCTGTTGGAATATCTCTGTGTGTTACGTGCTTACAAATATTCTGAAATTGAAGATGGAGAGAACAGCATAATACATTTAAAGACAGGACAAGGATGGCCAGAGTCTATAAGTAATTAAATAGATAAGGACTTTTCATCTTAGCAAAGCAGTGACTATGGACAAGGAAAATAAGGGTTTGAAAGCCATTGAAACTTTGCAATGAACCAGCACTCTGAGGAGTGAATCACTGGAGGCTGAGAGTTTGGGGAAAGCACTAGCATCGCTGTCTCAAGCAACCATTTACTCACTACTAGGACAAACTACAAGGGTCAGTGTACTTGTTATGTTCAGCTGTCAAGTTTTGGGGTAGTCTGATGGTAGTGTCATGGTTTGAACATCTTATGGGAAGTCAAAACCTCTTTCACAACTTCAGGATGTCTGATTTCTGCAGTGGAACTGCTGTTCTGCTTTACTTCTTCCATATCTTAGAGCCAAGATGTAGCTGTTTAAAATCAATGCTCCTGGATTACTGTAACTTTTATATTATGCTGCTGCTTCAGTCTTGAAACAGGCTAGCAAATAGCCCAGTAGAAGGCAAAACCTGATGGTTTATGCCTTTGGAAGTAATAGCACTCCTTCAGTCAAAAATGCCTGCATGATTGCTTGCAAGCATAATTGCACATTATTTCTTCTTACTGTATCAAGTGTCTAACATGGTTTCTGACTTCTACAATGTCTTTGACTAAAGCGTACAGATATTGCTTAGCTGCCCTGTGTGGAGGGTTTGTTTTTGGTTTGGTAATTTGTTGGGGTTTTTTGTTCTTTTATCAACACCTTCACAGTACACTCGGTGGTAATGTGTATTCTGAAGCAAGCAATGCCATGAGCATATGAGAATTTAATGTAATGTACTTGTAGGAGTAGATTGTACTTGTAATGTTATAAATGTTTGTGTGAAGTTACAGGAGCTTAACTCAGTCCTTTCTAGAATAGTTTGAATTAGCTTGGCAATAGGTTAGTTTACATTAGAATGTGACATTACTGAGGCAGCAGAGAGAGCTCTGAAATTTGCAATTCTGTGTAAATGCAGAGTTACCTGAACCACTTTGTGTTTTCCTAGTGCTTTCTCATGGAGCATATTCAAGCAATACTGAACAGCATGTTGGGAGGGATGCCTGGTTGCTGTGGATGATGCTATCTCTGCCTTCAGGTGTATATGCTGAAAAAGTCATACTTCTGTGATTGTGTTGTATTCTAGGACATGGTCAAGTAGACTGGTTGTAGTGTAATGCATTAACATATGAAATGGTTTGTATGGTTTTTGATTTCAGGGACTGTGGTAATCATGACCGTATACTACGCTTTTCTGTGGGAATGCTGATGCTGCATTTTGTCTGGTATCAAAGCATGTGCAGTTAATTAGAGCACTTCTAGACCGCCTCCCTGCATGTCTGGGCGCACCCTCTCCTTTCAGATTTATTCCCCACCCCATGTCCCCCTTCATACAGGCTTCACAAAGAGCTGATGGGTTTGAGTAAATGCTCTGTGATTTGCTTGAAAGAATCAAGTTCCAGATGGAGTACCAGGAAAAGTGAAAAGTTATTACTGTCTGCATTGTGACACTAACACAAACTGACTTGAATTCTTGTAGTAGTTTGTCAACCTGTGAGTTGAATTATGGATTGTAATTATCTGGTTTTGATTCCTGTTTACTTCACATGGAACGAGTGACTGTCCCCCTGCCCTTTAACAGCACACCTCTGGACACCTCTTGTTGGTTAGTAGAAGTGACAAGATCTTGCTCTGAGCCCAGTTCTGTATGTTATAGTGTATTTCTCCTGGATCTGGGGCTGTTGGCAGCCAATCCCTCCTCTTTTTAGGGGAGTCTACTTGCCAAGCTCATTTTGTTGTGGGTTTTTTTGGTTTTTTGTTTGTTTGGTTTTTGTTAGCTTGTTGGTTTGGTTTGTGGTTTTTTTTTTCCCCCAATATGTACTGCTGTTACCCCAAGCTCTTATTTCAGTTGAGGAAGGGGAAAACTTAGAGCTCAGATAGTGAAGACTTTTTCTGCTGCATGTGAGCACTTGAGCTACACAACCAAAATTTGGTAAGCTGAGCTTTACTGAAGGCAAAACCAGCTGAATTGTTTTGCACTGCACTGTAGTGTGTTGTGGATGCCAGGCATTCATAATGGTTGATGTAAGACCAAGTCAAAGCAAGTTTATTAGTATTTAGTTTAGAGAATTCCTCAAGTCACTGGTTGCCAGGAACAGTGTGTTCTCGGCGAGGGCAACTGTTGTGTCTGTGTGTCTGCTACTGACCCCCCCCCCCCCCCATGGAGGAGATGCTGGTTTGAGGTTAATTTTTCATTCACCCTTCTAAGGCAAATCTAAAACTAATGAATTTCTCATCACCAGGAAGTGTTTTCATGAGCTTAATGAACATATTGTTATATGGAAAGTTACAGAATGTAAATTCTTTAAGGAATAATATTCATCTAGGTTACAGATTTTTAAATACCATAGCTGATCCTTAGGAATACCTCTCTTTTTATGCAGGATGCTTTCAGGACTCTAAATATGGATGTGAAACTGTATTTGAAGCTGGTCTACTTGTTCATGAAAGTATTGATTACTGTAGTGAAGATCTACATGTGCTCTGGCTATGTGAAAGTCCAGAGCACTGAGTAACAGACATATATGTATATGTGCACCTTTGTATGTGCAGCTTTAATGTGCTTCCTCATTTCTCTACTCAGTATTAAAACTGCTTTTATTTTTTTGGAGCTTCTTCAGCATCAGTTGAATCAAACTTTACTTAGCTACTTGTGTTGTTCCAAATTTTGGCATTATTAGCTACCTATACCATAAGGTAATGCACCATTCTTTAAATTAGTGGGCTTTTATTCTTGCTAAGTCTTGATATATTGAAGTTGCCTATTTTCTGCAGAAGGAAAGCTCTTGAAAGAGGTAAGACTGCTGGTTTGGTCTGAGCTACTGCTGAATCAAAATGAAATCTTAACTTTTGTTGCATGACTAGGTGAGCAAGCTGTGTTAAGGGCTAGTATCCAGACAAGTAGAAACAAGTTTCAATATGTCAAAACAACAGTGGAAGCAAAGTTTGCAAATATTTTTCAGCAGTTGATTCTGTGATTGACTTAAACTAATGGAAAATTATTCAGAACAGGTTCTTGCCCTGCCTTCAGGGAAGACTTTTTTGAAGAACTCTTCAATCTGCCTTAAGTTGCCTAATTAAAGGTGAGGGTGAGGGTACTACAGTTGTTTATGCTTCTTTAGGGATTGAATAATAGTGGGTAAGCAAAAGATCTAGATCAGCCTTGAAGAACCAGGAGATGTTTTAGCTAGACAAGTAATTTCATCTTGGGGATGGGAGGGGGGCAGAGGAAGGTGTGCAGTCTGATCTCAGTAGCTTTTGTTTCCTGGTTTCATGGTCTTTTTACCTTCAATCTGAGTCAGTTGTTCAAAGTACCATGTAAAGACAAGGCTCTCGACCAGGAGCCACTCTGTGTTTGTTCATAGTGAGCAGACAAATTCTTGAAGTTCTACAGTAGTCTTACTTTGGATGCTGCTGTTTTGTACTCAAAACTGTTTATGGACCCTGCAGCTTTATGCTTTTCATTAGTATGGTAAAGGCTTTATTTTGAATGTAGTCACTCAACATTCATGTGTTTCCAGCTGAAGACAGTAAGGTTTAAGGAAAAAAGTGAATTTTGAATAATGCCAAGAAGTAATTTACCTTTCCCTACTTAGTGTGCTGGCTTCTTTTTATGCTTTCCAAAGTATTTGTACATACAAGTTTGTTTTCTTTCCCCTGCTGTGGTTTCCAGAATGGCTTATATGGTTTCTGTGAGGATTTAAACTTATTTATTAAAGAACAAATCAAGAGTTGCTTATTTTCTCAGAGCCAACTTGTTTGCCAAAGAAGTCTTTGATTCCTTTACAAAAATATGATTACAGAATTATTCTTCAATGTGCCTAATCAACATTGCTATACCAGAAATCTATTATTAGTATTATTAATATTATCATCTTTTCTGATCTTGTTACAACTGTCTTGTATTGCATCCAGTGCTGTCACCATAGTTGAAACAGTGAAATAATTTCAGCCTTTAATATAATTCTTATGTGAATTATGAGTTATTCTACCCACCATCCATACTTAATCCTGATGTACATGTCCTGCTGCACCAAATTTCAAATATGTCATTGCATCAGTATCCTTGTTTGAGGACACCACACTCTGATGTCTGCATTTTTGTTTAAACACCGCAGACCTATTGCTCATTGTTTTTGATGACAAGTGTCCTCCTTCCTGCTTTTTGATTGGAGAGTATAATCTGTCATTCTGGACAGGTCTGAAAGCCTCCTTCTGGCAGATTCCCCACCCACTGCAACCATATGTTATAAATCTGAAGTTTTTCCTGCCTCTGGTCTCATTTCTGATAGTAGGAGCCTTTCATATGGAGTGCTATAGAGGTCATCCAGCTGTTTGGCCAGTTTGATCTTCTCTTTCATTCACATCCTTGTGGTTTTGGTACTTGGGTGCAGTCTTAGTGCTTATTAGGAGCTTGTCACTATATGTTCCAAGTGCTGTTTTTTGTTTGTGAATCCGCACCCCATGTGTGGTCAGTTGTCCTCCGTCATCTGTCCATGTCAATCCCACCACTTCACCTTTCCATTGGTTTTTGGGTGAGGGTATATGGCTCTGCTCTGCTGGAGAGGACACTGGAATTGTTTTGTCATTTGGCTAATCTCGTGTCATCTTTATAGAAGATGGAGGCAGTTAACTGCTATGGAATTGCTTTCCAGTGACTCTGAAGGGGTCCCATGTGTATCTACACTTGGCTGCCCCACCAGCATGGGGGCAGTGTACTGCTGTAGCCCCAGAGCTGATGACAAACCTCCCTCTCTTTATTTCAGTTCAGATGTCTTAAATAATAGTTTGAAAATCTTCAGCTGCCTCTGCTATGTATTCCTGCCTCAAAGGGCAGGAAAAAGGCCTTCAGTGCAGAGAAAAAGCAATCTCTAGGATTGTTATTGCTCTGCATCAAGGGATGAGGACTGAAGTTTTTCTTCACTGGGATTCTGAGTGTTGCTTCTGTGTTGCTGCTCTGATGTCTGAAGACTAGGAAGTTAGGAGTGCTTAGTGTCTTAAAATCCTGGTTCGGCTAACTTTTTAAAATTTCTTTTTAATTCCAGAACATTTGAATCTTCTTGGGAAACATGAAAACAAAGAACTGCTTTTTAAATATCTTTCAGGACAATTGACACATTCCAGGGAAAAGCAGTTGGGTTTTTTTTCTGCAAAATTCAGAAGAATCTGCATTCTCTGAGATTTTAAAGAATTATAAAATGAAAACGGTTTAAAATTCAGCCTTTAAAATGAATGTTGGGAAGTCCGATGACAAAGCAAAGAATGGCTTGAAGTCTTCCTTACTTATAAGGGATGAAAATGGAAATAGCTATGCATGTGACAGAGGTACACCTTCCTCAGAGAATTGTGCCGCCAAGATACATGGTAATTCAACTGCCCAAAGTATAGTGGCTGAGCATGGAGGTGATACCAATTTTGAACATAAGGGTGACTTGAGAAGTCTTTTGAAACAGCAGTGTATTGAAGTACTTGATCTGCAGAAGACACCTGGTAAATACAGCTGTACAGGAGCTCCATTGGGAGATACAGATGCTGCATGCAAGTCTGCTGTGACTAAACAGACTTGTATGTGTCCTTTGAACTGTGGCTTGGAAGCAGCGACAAGCTTAGTGAGAGGTGATTTTGCTGTGGCAAAAATGCAAAATCAGAGTATCAAACACTCAGTGCCTTACAGTCAGACTGACTCTAAGTCTGTACTAACTCTGCCTGCTTCAGAGCAGAACATGCAGTCCCTGAACAATGACAGGGCATGCTTCCAGCTGAGCACATTGGATGTTACTAATGTTACAGCTGAAAATCTGAGAACTGATCAAAATGATGACATGCGTCTGGGGGAAACATTAGTCTCTTCTGAAGTATGTATCGGAGAGAAATTGGATAGAACCAGCTCAGAAAGAGCACCTAATTTCACCTCTGCAGGTGTTGAACACTATCAAAAAAACACTATCCAGACTGGTAAAGAATCACAGGAAACAGAAGCACAGGCTGTACAGCTACCTGCTGGATGTATAGATCCTTATAAACGAGATGCATTATCACCATGCATTAATATTAATGAGGGTGACCAAGTGAAATCCTTGCAGATTACTCCTTACCACGAGGAAACTGGGAATTCCAATGCTGAAACATGCATGGATAGTGTTGTAAATAGTGTACACCTTCTCCCAGTAGATGAAATGGATGGAGAACAAGTACCAAACAAAACTTGTGAACCTTTAACCAAAGAAGAAAGTATCTCTGGAAATGCTGCTCTTCAGAATATGCACAACATTCCTTCTGTATCTTGCAGTGTTCCAAAATTAAAGAAGACCGTTATGCCTGAGCTGAAATGTGAAGCAACTTTTGTGGTCTTCAGTCCAACAGCTGATGAAAGCCTTTCATCTCTATGTACTTCAACTCCTAAAGAACGATCGAAAAATACTACTTTTTCAGCTTTGGAAGAACTTGAAGACAAGTCTTCTAGACTGAGACCAAATGGAGCAGTTGTAGGAGGGCATAACAAGTCTGGGCCTAAAGCTAGGTCAGATCAAACTGCAAGAAAACCAGTGGGCAGGTCTCCTATTGCATCAACAATAACCAAAGGAAAGAAATCAGAGATAGTTAGTTTTCCCAAGCCTAATTTTAAAAATGTTAAGCCGAAGGTTGTGTCTAGACCTGTGCCACAGCCAAGAGACAGTGCAGCATTAAAACAGTCTCCCCAGTCCCGTCAACTGTTATCTGTCTCCTCACCTTCAAGGTTTGGTTCCCCAAAGCAATTGTCCTCCTCTATGAAAGTGCTGAAGAAAACAGTAGATCTGGCTAAAGATACTAAGGTGGAATTGCCTGTAAATAAGCCCCATAAGCTGCATGTTAACAAACACCATTGCACTAGTCAAGTCGGACATGCCACAGCACGTCCCAGAAACGCTTCCCACAAGGTTTCCAAAACACCTACGTTAAAGTTAACTCTGCAAGACATTGACAAAGCAAGTGCTACCCATCTGGTGTGCTCCCCGGCTTCTGCTGTGCTTCCAGCATTTGGAGAGAACTCAAAAGAGATGCTAAATGATAAAATGGAAAGTTCAAACGCCTTAATAATGCCTTGTACTCAAAACATTGACCTGACCGAGGGTGAAATAGAGCAAAGCAGCAACATGGGAGTGCTTCTGGAAGCAACATTGGTAAAAGATATGGCAAATGAAACATTTGATATGCCCTCTGTTCCTTCGGTAAGTGTTTTTGCTTTCATACTTACTTTTATGTTGTTTACATTTACAAAATCAGTATTGCACAGTGTGAAAATTGTGGAATGGGTTTGGTGTCTACAAATGTAACTGTAGTGTTGATTTCTACATGGAGTCTCTCCCTAGTAAACACAGTGAAGAAGTATTGTTTTACAGATTGGTTGCAGTTGGCGTCAACTGCAATTTAGTGTCTCCACCTTCATTTTATTCAATAACACAATTTTTTAAATAAAGTCCTTTTAAGACAATATAGTTTGTAAGATGTCTAATAAAAGCAAGCAAGTCTTAATTTAGTCAGCCTTGTAAAATTGCCTAGCATAACTTGGTGAGGTTTTCTAAATACAGCTTTTAATGTACAGTTTTTCAAGATTATTCTAGTGGTGCTGTAACTTCAAATAGACATTAGGGATAAATCGCTGGTTTTGGTAATTTGTTTTCTTTCAAAATGTGCTTTAGAACTAAAGTAGACTTTTTAAAATCAGTTGTGTAAATGTTGTGCATATATTAACAGTGACATTAAATCACATAAAACCCAGAGACCAGTAAGTTGGTGAAACATTTCATTTTTAACATCTTAATTTCACTGTCTCCTTTGTATAATTTTGAAGTTTATTTGTTTGAAGTAGAGCTGGGACTCATTAGAATAGGTGGGAGTAATCAGGAAATATTTCTCATGCAGAGGGCATATACCTGGTTTTAGGCAGTCAGCCAGCTGGAAGGTGCAAACTTCCTGGCCGGGAGGTATGCATGCTCTGGTTGGTTAGGAAATATTTGGGGATGAGTCAGCTGCCTGTCAGGAGAAATGTGCTGCTGTCAAATACACTGAAAAAAAGTTAAACAGAGGAAAGAAGGGAAGAGTGTCAGAGTTGGGTTGACCAGGATTTTAGGAGGTGCAGTAGAGACACAGAATTGGAGTCTTGGTGCTTTTTGGAGTCTCTGCTGTTGCTGGCTTGTGGGTTCAACAGCTTATGTTAAATTGGTGAAATTGAGGCATCAGCTGTTACTGGTAAAACTGTCATTGTCTGAATTTTTGACAGGCTTTACTAATTTGCCAGAAAAATTCCAGTGATGCTCAGTATATGGGGGAAGCTACTTAGAATGTTTTTGAAACATGGCACAAGAAATTAATAAGTACTATTATTTATTAGAGTCATAATTTAACTTGAAAACCTAAGTAAGCATGAAAGCAAGGATGGTCTGTTTTAATTCTACAGTCTTTGAGCGTTTGCAGTCTTTATCAGTCCTTACTTTTGGTATGAAGAGTTGGAGAGAATGCTTTTAGTTCATTCCATTGCCAAAAAGGAAAACTGTGATTTTAATTGTTTTGCTTGTACCCAGAGAAGCAATAGAGAAATTTCTATAAAATGCGCAGTAGACAAATCAGCTGGATTAAATTCAAGAAGTGGTCTTCTTAAGTGGACTAGTACAGATTAACATTTGCAAAATGAGGATGAGGATTGTAGTCAAAAATGGAAAGTTTGGTACTCTGATTGAATTACTGCAATCAGCTTGAATCAGAGAAAAGCACATGAAGAGCTGATCTGTAAAGTGCTTGACAGGAGTGGCCGTGAACTAAAGGCTGTATAAACTGAAGAGAGAATTCTGTGTGAAACATAGATGTCTCACACATATAAACCAGTTATTTTAAACATGTCCTGGATCTTCTCTTGTGCTTAGGTTTTATCTATGGCACCTCAGTGTGAAGGATTTTAAGCTGTTCTGACATAAGACCTAGACCAGGAAACTATTACAAGGGCTGTCACATTTCAGGTAGTACAGGACAACTAACTTCTCAGGGCATTGACATGTGTAGTTTATTGGTTAATATCTTAAGAGTAGGTGTAGTCATATAATTGAGGAGCTTAATTAGAGTTAGGGGAGGAAGAGGAAGAAATTCTGATGTAAAATGACCTCTGTAACCTCCTCTTAGTATGCTGGTCATTACTAGTGATTAGCTTCAAACTAATAGGTTTGCATTGCTGAAGGCCATTCAGGAGATTGTTCTTGAGGTTCTGAACTGCAGATGTGGACAATGGGATAAAGACTAAGCATGATTCCTACTTGGGTGGTCAGTATTTCATTACAGATGCTGCAGAGGGAGATCTTTAGTTTCTCACAGTGGTGGTGAGTGGGTTGAATTGTTGTTGTCTTTTTGGTTTCTGTTTTTTTTTTTTAACAGATGCCTTCTATGAAAGATGGGACAACACAAGGGAAAAACATACCAAAGAAAGACCAAATCACGCTACGAGGTGTATTAACTCCCAAGGTTAAAATGGTGCCATCTGTGCTGACCTTGAAGAGAGGATGTGAAAATAAAACTAGCAGCACTATTAAAACACCTTCTCACAAAGAAGCTCTTCTGTCATCAGGCTCTGGTAAGAGAATTTTTCACTGGACTATTACCACTTCACCAGTTTCTTAAAATTAAGGTATCATACTTAATGTACTTTCTGACACAACTTTTAGGGTGGTACAGACCTTATATGTCAGTATTAAATACAATACTGTCTAAATTTTAAGTTGCTAATACAGGGGCAAATAAAAAAGGCAGGTTACAACTCATAGTTGTAAAATCTCATCTTGTAAGGAGTGTATTTAGAAGGGCGTGGTGCTACTAGAAAAATCAATATTGAATATTATTTATATTTGGTTATATTATAGTATTTTGTGAAATTACAACTAAAATTACTTGAAAGAGGAGAAAATAGAGTACTCAGGCGTAATGCTCTTGTGATAAGCAACTGCATACTATCCCAATGGGAATGAGTCCTTATTTCAGGACATAACATATTTTGTTCAACCTAATTTTAGTACGGCTCTGTAGTTTCTAGAAAGGGGAGAACATAATTGAAGGTGAGACTACTGCTTGAGCTTAATTGAACTCAGACTGATTAATAGAGAGGGCAGGGATGAATCTCTCATCTAGTCTGTAGGCTGCTGTTCAAATCTCATGACTAGAAACTACATTCTGTAACTGTATTATAGGGATTCAGAAGTGCTCTCATAGGTTATGTGCTGGGTTTTTTTAACCAAATGTGGCAATCTAACTAGTTGCAAAGGTAGCCTGTCTATGAATGACTACACTACAATCCACTGTAATTTGGAAGTACACACCCAGCTATACCCAGTAAAACCTGTTCCTTTTTTTTCTTTTTTAACCCACTCAATCTAAGATTATAAAACAGTAAAAAATAGTCCTCTTAATTATATACAGGTGGTGAAGTGTGATAAAATCTGTATATGTATTCCTTTATGGGATGAGTCTCTCAAAGAAAGTGGGTATAGGCTCTTCTCCTACTTGAGGCTTGCTCATGTGAGGCACTTGCTCAGTGAACCAGGCACCAACCTGTAGGCTACCAGTTTCTTGGAGAACTGATTGCCCCTCTAAATACCAACTTGAGCTTTCCTGTCTGTAATTATGGCCTTAGAAGAAGTCAGATGGATATAGATATGGAGTTTTCTTTTAGGTTATTAATCCAGATAAGATTTATGATACTGTCACTAGAAATGTAAGCATAGGTGAGTTATAGGACTAACATCTTCCCTTCAGAAAAAAAAAATAGATTTACTTTCAGAAGAAATAGAAGTCATTTACTGTTGAAAATAAAAACATTTACTCCTCAGATTTTTTTTAAATAAACCTGTCACTCCTTAACCAATTGATGTATGTTGAAATTATGGTAGTCAGTAGAATATTTTCCAAATTTTTCCTACTGGAAAAAGGATGCTTAAACTAAAAGCATGAAGCAGAACTTTAACATTTCAAACTTGTGGTGTGATCTGGTAAGACTGGAACTTTAAAGCTGCACATGAGAAGAAATTTATTTTCTCCATGCCCTTTCCCCAGTCCCCCAGTTCTAGCTCACTGGTCCTAGCATATATTACCCTTCATCTTGCTTATGCGGTGTTTCTGTGCTACAAAGTAGGGTTTGATGCATTCAACTGTATCAGGTTAACTTCCCTATCCCTTACAAAGGGAGTTTTTAAACATGTGTCCTTGCTCCTTGGTCAACCTTGTACTGGTGCATATCAGAGGATAGGATTATGGGCTGGGATATGGGGCAAAGTAGGAGTTGTTTGTTATTGCTGCTAAAGCCCCACAGTATTATATGACCACACCTTTCAGGTAAAACCATATCTACTGCTGCTTACCCCTTCTGTTTTTAACATTTTTGAAGTAAAACTGTACATAAACTTTTTGTGACAAAGTAGCAGTTTGTAAACCAAACCCAGTTACCTGTTTAGGCTAAAGTATTCCTGAAGGGAATAACTGTTTTTCCAGTGGAATAATTTGAACACTTTGGTATTAAACTTCAGCCCCCAGATAAATCATTCAGTAGCTGTACAGTTGTTTGCTGTCAGGATTTTGTCAGACTACAGACAGACTAGCTAAATCCAGAAAGGAAAGGACTTCTGAAGGTCACCTAGTCCAGCCCCTGCTGCCTGTAACTGGGTCATTACTGAATTCAGACTAGGTTGTTCAGTCGTTTGTCAAGTTGAGTTTTAAAAATGTCCAAATCCTAAGGAAATTGTTTCTTCCTGAGATACTAACATACATGCAGCTACTTCATAAACAGTTACAGGTAGTATTTGGATCATTGGGCAGCAAGAGAAGTTTGTGTAGATGAATCCATTAAATACTCTGAACAAGAGAAATGATAGTGTAGCTCTGTGTCAACTCTCACGTGTATGGTGAGGGACAGAAGTGGCCCATCTGTCTAAAATGTACTAGTTTATGTATTATTCCTAGAATAAGCAAGAGCTTTTGAGGGTTATGTTCAACCTCACACAAAGGCTGTTCAAGAAATGAAAGAAAAAAATGCCATATATAAAACAGCAGTTATGTGATCCTTGGAACTTGTCAGAAGTTGAGATTTTGGTAATTTTTTTTCCACTTGTAAAACTTAAGTATTCAGTGGTAACACACTAACCCAATAGAAAGCATTCCTTCTCAGGAAATTTCCTGATTCTCACCTGAACAGAAGACAGCAGAAGGAGAGCAGAGCTCGTATCCCAAACACTGTGTTTTTGTGAGGTTGTTTGCAGAGTATATTAAGCTAGAAACAACTGGGTTTGTTTATTTCAAAATGGTTGCTGAGCATTGTTCACCAGTATTGGTGTATCTTACCTGGAACTTGAAGTTTTTGCTGAATTAGAAATAGGTTCTCTAAAAGACAAGCCCACCTTGATCCACTGTACCAAAGTGATTTGGGAAATGGTGAAGCCCCATTTCTGCAACTGTGACCAGATTTCCGGATTTGCTACAAGCTAGATGCCTCAAAATTATTTTCAGATTACTATTTATCTGTTTCTTCATAAGAGGGGATAACACACTCACTCTAAGACAAAAATCTTAATTCTAGACAGGTAACTTTTCCATGGGTGGTGTGTGTAAGTTTCTGTAGTACTGGATGGCAGGCTGTATGTCTTTTGCTGTGTTTGTTTTGTCAGTGAAAACATTTATTAGAATTCAAGACACAGAGTAACATGTTTGACTTACCTGTTTTTACTGGAAGGGATGTATAATTTCAGAGCCTTGGTAGAGGACTTTGAACTAGTTTCAAAATCAAACAACTGTTGTTTTTGTTCCCATGAAACACACAGAGCCTTCTGATTTGGATGTATCATAGCCAGTGTGGAGGAGTAATAGCCTGATAGCAGTTGAGGTGTTATGGTTTGTGAAGAGTGTCTTTGCTTCACTTGAAGGGAGGAGTTGAGGGGGATTGGAGAAGTCAAGGAGCTTTGGTGTTCCCACGGAACATCACTTCAAGATTTTCTGCTATCACACCTGCCCCAGCAACTGTGTATTACCACCTGTGCAGTTGAACAAAAGTGCTGTGACAGTTTGAGCCCCAGGAAATTATTTGAACAGCATCAAATAGGAAACTAAATGATTTACAGTAAATCTAAAAATGTATGTGCCTACCAATGCCTTTTTTACCTTCTTTTGCTGACTACAGCCTATCTGAAATTATGTAAAGGAGAGGAGCTTTACCTGCAAGTAAGACTTCTGATATGCTGTAACTTCATCTCCACTTCTGCCTTAAAATTACACCATTACTTTAAATTATTTCTCGCTGTAAGAAACTTCACATTCTTGTTGGTGTCTTAGCTCTGTCAAGATGAGACCCATGTCAAGCCTTGTAAGTAATTGAAACTCTTTGGGAATCTGAAAGTATCAGTAATACTATTCCTCTGCTTACTGTTAATGACTTGCAGAAATCAATGGAAACCATGTAAATAATCTGTGTAACAAAAATGGCTCTTGCCGTCTGGTGGGTTTTTTTTTGACATTTTGGGTACCCTTTTGTCTCTGATTTAGGTCACTGATATCCCTTCAGCAGTATAGTGGCCCTGTGCTTTACTTCTAATTTTCGTGAACCTAATGCAGTGGTCCCTCCCTTTTTCTCTTGAAGGTATCTTCATAGCATTTAAGAAGACTAGTGGAAGCTTGGGTACAGAGAAAAGCTTTAAATTATGAATTCTCTGTTTCCTTAAAGATGTTTTTGAACAAGTGAGACCTTTCCCTTATGACAAGTTGATCATACTGAAGGATTTTCCTGTATTCTGCAACTACCAGAAGTATGG
Source organism: Leptocoma aspasia (assembly GCA_013399835.1). Taxonomy (NCBI): domain Eukaryota; kingdom Metazoa; phylum Chordata; class Aves; order Passeriformes; family Nectariniidae; genus Leptocoma; species Leptocoma aspasia. The sequence goes on along the minus strand of VXAX01006416.1, from coordinate 163,066 downwards.
GAAGAGCAGTTTCCCCAAATGGTATAGAAAATATCTGTATGCAGGTTTAGTGATACTTTGAAATACTGATTTTCTTTTTAGTTCATAATTGCTAAATTCCTACAGCTGAATTTTGGCTTGATCGAGAAGCTTCTAGAGTTGAACAGAACGGGCAGTGACAGGTTAAGACTCAGTTTGTTATTGAGTGTTATTGCTGTTTATTGCACAAAGAAAGGCTTCTCAGATGGAAAATTCAAACCATGTGGTTTCAGTCAGTTTTCATACAGCTGAAGACATATATAAACTTGGAGATTCAGGACTTCTTGGTATAGCCTTTCACAATGCTAGTGAAGCAGGACCAAAACAATTTAGTTCCACTAAGCATTCCCACAGTCCTTGAGTCTGTTCTGACACTGAACTAGGAGCCAACCCACATATAGTTACTGAAAATAATTTTTCAGCTTGTGTCATTCCTGTTATCTAGCATGTGACTCTTTAAAGCTGGGTTGACATACTGCCAAGAGGAAACAAAATATTTGAAAAGACAAACATAACTTCCAGGTTCTCTGGATTGAAACAATCGTGACTTTACTCAAAATCTTAGAATAGACAGTCACTTGTAAAGATGTTCATATATTTTCTCATAAACAAGTCTGGAATGCACCAGGGTCTACAAATAAGGCTTAAAATTTTGTTTCAGCCAATCTTTTTCTGTTACAGAGGAGCCAGCTACTTTTGTGGATCCTAAAAACAGGTCCCTCATATGCTAATTTATCCAAGATGATTATTTGTCCTTCTTAGTCCAGATTACTGGGTTTCAGTCTCATTTTCTTTAATATATCTGTACTAATTAAAGCCTGTGTTAAAAGTGAACTTAAAACTTGCATGTTGCCCTTCAGAGGTATAGGAAGGAGGAAACTAATACATGGGTCTCCACAGAACATAAGATCTGTAGTCCATAGTATGACACAAGGCTTGTCTACGATCCTTCTTCGGTCATCATAATCCAGACATCTCCTCTGCATAGTGACTCTGTATCTCATAACCAGTTCCCTAAACTGGGGAAAAACTTACTCAGTGTATCCAAAAGGACTTTTGTCCAGTTGATGAGTTTGTGAGAGTTCAGAAAACAGTGTTAATTGTGAGGGCCTGGGAGCCTTGCTGTTTATTGTTTCTCCAGTTGCTTGAGTTGGACTTGCCTGGTAATGTTTTCAGTCTCCTTCGCCCTTACTTCTTGGACATCCTGAACAGGAATGGTTTGCTGGAAGCTGCCTGGAGCAATATATTTACTTGTGCTGAGTACTGATCATTAAACTCCTGCCCCAGGTGTTGATCATTCAGCTACAAAATGGTCAATTCACAATTTGAAGCCAGAAAGGAGCCATAAAATGATGTAATCTGAATGTAGCTTTGTCAATTTGCTTTTAGCCTTGACTACATACACTATCAGAAAGCTTACCGTAACTTTGACACCTATTTTCTTTTGTTACTTTTCATTAACAAGGAACTCTTCCTGTGGGATAGGTTCCGCCTGTGTTTTTGCAAGCCTTTCATAGGGTTCATCATGAAAACATATTTTGGATTAAAATACTTTCTATTTAGTTTTGGAAGTCAAGTTGACCATGAGAAACAAGTAAAAGTGAAAGGGTTTTTGTTTGTGAGGTATTATGGGATCTGTTGCTGTGAATGATTTCAAAGCAAGCTGGTTTATTTATCTCTGTATAATTTAGATGTGGTTCTCTGAGTTTTGAGGGGATGGGGGAGAAGAGGCAGAGAGAGTTGGAAATATTTGAGTTTATGGGTAATTCAGATAATATACTGGCTTTCAAAAGGGGGCATTTTATCCTGTCAGCTTTGTTTAAGGTGCCATCAGTGACCATAGTTAGGGAAATAAATTTTTCACATATGTTCCCAGACTTTTACAGGCAATTTTGTGACTAGCCCCATTGAAGCTCTAGTATGCTGTACCTATACCAAGAAGCGTGATCGTACTTGCAGAGACTGATTCCAACAGTCAGCATATTGATGCTGTCAGAAATGTGGATGTATCTGTAAGAATATTCTCCTTTAGGAGAGAGGTGTGCACTACTTCCCTGCAGGGGAATTTCTTGGTGCCTAGTCATTTACTTGCAAGGACATGCTGGTGTGCCTTCAAGTAACTCTTTACCTGTACTGCTTAGTTCTGAATTCTCTCAGGGTAGGTGTAAAGGAGCAGGGAAATACGCATAATTTTCTTCCAGAAGAAATTAGTTTTGCTGCAGCGAGCTTCCTTTTTCATTCAAGGACTGCATGAAGTCCCGCAACAGAAATCTTAAAAGGTTTGTAGATAACATGAGAAAGTTTTAAAGCTGCAACCTAAGTCAAACAAAGTTCAGTTCCTAACATGAAGGGTGTGTGGTATGGAGAGCTGGACAATAATGAAAAGCATGATTGGATGGGGTTGGTGGTTTTCTTTTGCCTCAGCTTACCTTGCAGTACATTGATTTGACTTCTTGTGCCCAGTACTCCTAAACAGAGTGAGCTTTACCATAGCTGTGTTAAAGCTAGTGGTTGGGATTAGGTTCTTTAAGTCAGCATGCAGCCTATGGGAGTCTCCTGGCAAACTGGAGTGGGCAAGCTTTGCCACTACTGTGCTTGGGAAGCTGGTGTAAGACTGTCTGCTGTCCAGAGACAGGCTTTGCCTGGGGTCATAGGAGGTGGCAGCATGACTGTGCAGACGTGGTCTCTCATGGGGCTGTTCTAGTTCAGTCTACAAAATGAAAAACCTAAAATGGACTAAATTCAGCAGGCATCATTATGGGCAGACAGGAGGTGAAAGAGTGGGTGTGAGCTCAAATTTGAGGCCAGGGCTGTTTCTAGGTGCTGGAGAGGTCATAATGCAAGGGGTTGAAAGGAAGATGAGGAAGGGAGAAGTCTCTGATTGTGGAAGGGTTTCACTGGGAGGAAATCTGCCACATTTCAAAACTTGACCAGACAGGGAGGGGCAAAAGTGAAATTGAACAGTAGGCATACATGAGACACTACTCTTCCTCTCTCTTCCTCTAATTGAAAACACCCAGTCACTCTTCTGATGGTAGGATCATTTGAGGGAAGAAAAAGGGTTGTTTTGGTTGTTGGTAACTGCTTGTAAATGCTCTGTAGTAGTGATGATACGTTCTCCAGTTATAGTCCAAGAATGTTTAGCTGCGAGGGGAAGAACATGTGAACACCTACCTGCATGGCTACTGACGCCCTAGTTAGATTTTTGGCACTAGCTTACTGCTGGTTCCTTGCTACCTGTCTGAGGATTGTAGGGGAATGGGAAGAATGTTGTCAAAGTCTGTATCTGTGGAGAATTCAATCTTGCCTTACTATATAAACTGTTCTCTAAGCAGCTGTTATTTGCTAAACAAGTAAATTTCTCTCCTATAAATATTTCAAGACCCAGGAATAACTTCATATTCCCTGTTTTTGTCCATGTTTATGTTGAACATTTGAGTATTCATAGCATTATTATGTAACTGTGTCCTGCCTTTTTGGTAATTTTGGTAGTAACTCGAGACTGTAAAAGGGAGAGGTAATTAGAAAGACATTACCTTAGAATTATGAAACATGTTGTAACCAGTCTTCCTTCCTTGAAGGAACACTGATACAAGTACAGCATAATAGATAGTATAGTTAATAATGCTGAATGGCTTATCAGGAAAACTGGGGAGCTGGCAGCCATCAGAAAACTGTTAATATTTACTGTTTAAAATGGCAACCATAAGCACTGTTACATGTATGTTAAGATCGGTCTGCTGGAAACAATACTAAAGTCCAGTTTGTTTTGCCATTATTTACTTGCACTTCTCAATAGATGCCAAAAAATAACATGTTTTCTTGGAGGTTTACTCCCTGTGCTTTATCAAGATTTTGTACTGTAGGCTTAGACAGAGCTTTTTCACCAGCTAAGAAGTTTAGCATTTTTAAAACAGAGCCCTTTGGATTTTTAAACTTGCAGGGAAAATCAGAAATGCATAAAGCAAAAATCCAAAATTCAACATTTTCTAAGAGATTAGGCATTGAAGGGCCAAAACTACTATTAGTGTTAGCTTTAAGTTTAAATAAAAGCAGCAACAACAAATAGTATCCTTCAAAAAACTCCTTCTGCACTTAGTGTGCCCAAAGTTTGTGTTTGGAAAAGGCTTCCAACCACTCATTTCCAGATATTGTATGGCTCAGTGAATGCCACTTGCTTAGTGTTCAGCTCTAGATATAAAATGTATTGATGAGTTTTGAAATGGTGGACGTCAAATTTCAGAATTTATGAATATGGATGTGGCTTTACAGTCTGCCTCATGTCAACATTCTGTCACTCTGTGGCTTTTAGGCTCCAGTGCTGTTTAAAGGAAGCTTTAACTTTTTCTTGACAATAGCCACCTATGATGGATTGATATGAAAGGATGATTATTTGAGTAAGGATATGAAAGCTGACTTCAGAGCTTCTTGAAGAATGAGCTTTGTTCTTTGCTTATTTCCATTCCAATACAAGAGAGACTTTAACATAGTTCAAGTAACATGGTTGTTGCATGGAGACTTCTTTCTAAAGAATTGCCTACTCATTAGTTCACTGTAGAGGAATGTGGTATTTCTGGTATCCCATTTCAGTGACTAGATTAAATAACTGATGAAAGCCTGTTACTTTGATGCTACTGCTTGTTGTCTTTATAGTAATGGTTGACTAAATATCCTGCTTTTATGCTCGTTTCCAATACTTTTGTTTGTATTCCATATCTTCCTGCTTCTGTCTTCAAAACCTTTGCATTTAATTCTGTATAACTCCTTTCTTAGGGGATGGTACTTGTGAAAAAACCTTTGAAACCATTAGCTGAAGTAATACCTAGAGTAGTTGCTTAATGATCTTGTGTCATGACTTAAATTCTCCCTCGAGCTGGGCTTTTGAAAAATGTACTTGAGTGCTTGAGTAATTACTATAATAGAAGCCTTATAGGAAAGTACCAAGCAGCAGAAAAACTAAGAGAAAAGGTCATCTGCTTAGAAAAGGTTTGACCTGCTTTTGAAACTGGGCATCCTAGAGATTGCTGTGCTCACTGGGTTTGAGTTCAGAGCACTGCCACCCTCCAGCCTCTGCAGAGAAGTTGGGCTTGCTGCAGATCATGTGTAGGGAACATGGCTGTACTAGACAAGACTGAGATTTTCACATGCTTGCTTTGACCCCTCTTGAGTGAAAATCACTGTCAAGAAAACAGGATTTTGTTCCTGTATGTTTTGGACTGCATGAATGAGTCCAGCACAATAGCAATTAAACATGTTACCGTCATCTTTAAGTGATCAAATGCTGCTGATATAATGCATTTGTTCCTCTAGTTCCCTTTTGTAATGTAGAACTTCAACTCACTAAGTCATACAAACTTAACACACAGTGTTTGTACAGTGACACTTTTTTCTGTTTGTTTTTTGGGGGAGTTGTTTGAGTTTGTACCTTGTTTTGCTGGGAAGCTGTTTAGAAAAGGAATTCCTGAGTGGTTTGAATTAGTTATTTTCCTGATATGTTGACCCATTAATGAAACAAGATTTCAGAAAACATTGTAGAAAGTTCTATAAAGCTGTCAGGTTTGTTCTGTGATATGCAAATGCGACAGAAACTTTTTTGGTCAAACACATAAAATTATTTCTGTTATGTTGTCTGGAGTGCTGTTTCAGAGGTGTTTTTAAAAAGTGTGAATTTGTGGTTTGTGGTGTTCTCATAGCACAACAAAGCTTGTATGCTCTTTACGTGTTCCATGTATTTAATTGTCCCTTTCAGTGACTTTCAAAAAATTCTAAAATATGGCTGATAATTTTGTCTCAGAGGTTTAATACCAGGCTACAGTAAAGCTATGTACAGAATCAGAGTTCTGCATAGTAATGACAGGTAGTAAAAGTGCACCTGTGAAGAGACATCTGAAGCAAAGCTTGTTTAATTGCTCATTGAAGCTTGTGTGTTATATTCTGTGACCAGTAGTTTAGTATATATTGGTTTAGTATATATTGTGAGGTTTCTCTTTTTTTTCTGAATTGATCTGATCTCAGGGAAATAGCTTGGACGTACTTCGTAGTTTCATTTGCCAGTCCTGTTTCTGGTTTTGTGTACTTGATAGAGGATGTTTTGAGACAGGTTAACCTAATCCTGTCACACCACCTACTGTCGAAAGGCAGACATTGGGCATGTTTTTCTTGTCTAAAATTTAATGCTATCCACTTAATGTCATGATTTCCTGGATTTGGTGTAAATTGAAGGTTTCTTGTCATTAGTATTTAGGAGTAGAAATCCGGTAGTAAAACTAGTGTTGCTTAAGGTGAAATTACTAGCTAATTTTGTCATATTTCAGCAGTTTTCTAGCCTAAGCAAAGTTGAAATGTTGTTTATAGTGACAAGAGTAAAGGGAAGGGTATTCCCTTTAGATAGAAATTTGCTTGTTCTAAGTCAAATCTGAGACACTTTAGTTGCTTCTTTTCCATTAAGATAAACTTTCAGCCTTGAAAACAGCAGTGATATAAGAAATTAACATATTTTAGATAGTTTTTCTTACAATAAACAACAAAATATTTTCTAAAAAAATGTTAGCCTGTCTTCCATATCTCTGTTTTTGTACAAAAATGAAAACCTCTTATTCAGAAAGTTCTATTAAGATCTTGATACTGGGGCTGACAGGAGTCAACTCAGCGCTGGCAAGAGAAGTCTGTGTGTGTATAACATTGCTGGGCCATTGAAATTTTAATCTAGGTGCACACTTTCAGGAAATAAACTAGAAGCTTAATTTGTCGAAACTCAGATTTTCTTGTGAAAAGTGTATTTGCTTTGTTAGAAGTGCAAGAGTGAGCTGCTCCTACACCTACCTCCTGTATAGGTGGTTTTTCTATTTGATTAACTTAGCTGTTGGGTTTGTATTCAACAAGCTCAAATGAAAACTGAACTTAATACAAAAATGTTTCTGCACCAGCTGGCCATTAAGGACTTGGTTTGGAAGTGCTGTTAAACTAGTTCTGTAGAACTACTCAGTTTTCAGGACATTTATTATATGAGTACAAAGCAATTTGATACTCTCATGCTATCTTATTCCTTGAAAGGATTTACACTCTTTTAGAGTGTTCTGTCAAAGGGGGGTGGGGTTGGGAATTTCTTTTGGGGAGGAGCAGACAGAAGAATCCTTTCTTAGATTGTCTTTGAAATGGAGGTTATATTTTTGTGGGATTGCCAGTACAGCAAATCATAATGTGAGGTAGGAAAATGCAAAAAAGGACTTTTTTTAATATGTGCAAATGTCTGCACTGAAGGCAAACCTATTAAGTTCTTGATTAGTTTCTAAGGCTTTCAGTCCTTGGAACTGTTTTTCTGCATTTACAGCACTTTTTACCATGTCAATAGGAAGTAGATTAAGCCATTTTATATAGATTTTTACTGTGTAAATACTTTTATTTGTAGGCATATGTGTAAAAGAAGCAATCATTTAAGTTTCTTTCTGACTCCTTTTATTCTTATTTCTCCCTCCTCTTTCCCCTCTAATTGACAGGTGTAGGATCTTTGCCAGGAGAGAGGCATGCTTCAGTGAAAAATTCTCCAGCCTTGTGGACTAGCTTTGGTAAATCCCTTGCCAAATCCAAAGTGCCTGTCAAAAGATCAGTGCTTGAGAGAACACCTAGCATCTCATCAGTCAGCAGCGCTCAGAGTGAGCAAAGTCTCTTCAGCACTAATTGTAAGTATGTGTGAGGATTGTGGCTTTTAACTGATTTGATAGCCAACATCAATTGCTTGTTGGTAAAAATCCTCTTGGAAGGGAGTTCTGTCTGACAAGTACCTGTGTTAATTCTGATTGTATTACTTGTTAGTTATAGGTCTTACTCTTTTTGCCTCTTTACTTAGAACTTCCGTTTTTGAGACATACTGTCTGAAGGAGCTTTGAGCCCTGGGTTTTTTGTTGATGAGTAGAGATTCTGGTACAACTTTTCTTCCATCCTGAGACACTACATAACCAGCATGTCTTCTTAAGCAAGAGTTTCCTAGTGTTTACATGTAGTGTAATATATCTGAACAGAATGGTTTACTTCTCATAATTTTTACTTGGTGCATAAAATTTACTTGGAACAATGTGTTACAGGTTTTTTGATGCTTAATGTTTTCTTGAACCGGTTTATATCTGCTTTCAGAGTTTTAGGACAAAATATGTAGATCAAATTACAGGCACATAAGTGAAACTCGTTTTAAAAGATAAATCTTTGTATGGGTAGACTTCTGTAATATCTAAAGTAGCTGTAAACAATGGTGTATGACCTAACCAAATCAATCTTGATTAAAATTTGTGAGAATAATACCAGGATTTGCTTTGTATTGAAGTTCCACGGCAGTTCTTAGGAGTTCTGAGGGGGAAAAATATGAAGGAAATAACATACAGCTGACTATCAGGCATATTAGTATTCCCAGCTATGCATATTCAAATAAGTACATTCAAATATTCTGCTACAATTGTATCACCTGTTATATCTTGAAGACTGGTCAAAGGCCTTTTATTTGTGCCAGATGTCACTTAAATCTGTCTTCAATGGACTGAAAAAGAGAGCTGTGATTTAACATACGCCTGTGGTTTATATATGCGCATATGCATACACACAGAACTACATTTTCATGTATTCTCCTGCCGCCCCATACTGCCTTCATTAAGCTAAAACCTAACATATTCCTCAAATTAATAAGAGTATGTGTAATAAAATATGCATGTGCACCTTGCTCTGTAATGAGATCTGTTCTGATACTGTGACAGCCATGTTGACTTTTGCTGTTCAGCTTTAGGACTGTATCCGGAGTTGCTAAGCAGCCTTGTCCTCTCTTCGATTTGCTCCCTCGTGTAACAAAGGAAGGGGTCATCGCATCATAACAAAGGAGTGTATTCAGATTAAGTATCCAAACAGATGACTCCTTATTTAGCCTGATTTGCTGGCTGCTGTAATCTGTTTTGTCCACTGCCTTCAAGCTTACAATTTTTTCCACTCCGATTCACGAAGACCAAGCAAGAGCAATATGAGGGGTTGAACATGGCTGCAGTCTCATAGATTTTAAGCTTGCTTAGATCTTTTTTAAATGACTATACCAGGAGGACTCCGCAGTTGCACAGAAACTAATTTTTCTCCTACTATTTTCTTCAATTCTACCCTAACACCACCGACTGAATCAGGAAGCCACTATGATATTACCTTACTGACATTGCTGGTAGTGGGGTCTTACAGCTTTTGTATTGTTCCTTTGTTAGCCACGTTTACTGGGAAAAGAAGTAGGTTTTATTCCTTTTATTTCTATTCTAAAGCATGTATTTTGTTTTGTGGAGGTTGGTAAATATATGCGATGTTTTGGTATGCTGATTTTCTGTGATACTATTTTTCTTTAGAAAATTTTTTACACTTGATGAGAATTATTTATATCTAATAGTAAGGTTTTGTGAGTATAATGACATAAGATTACATGTAATTCATATGTTAGTGAAATTTTTATGACTTTGAATCAAATTGGAAAGAGCTAAGGAATTTTCTTTGTATTCTAGTGCTAAGTACAGTGCTGTTCTTGTTTTTATTCTTGCATTTAGTCTACTGTGTAATAATTTCAGAAAAAATAGTAAAGCTAAAGTATTTTTATTAGATTGGTGGGACACACAAAGGGAGGCTTATGCTGTGTGTGTCATGAAATGTATGCCAAACTACTGTGATCCTGTCAACAATATTAAATCAGAAAGGGCTTGGCTTGTTTGGAGTTTGTCTTCTGCTAGCAGAGAAAAAAAAATTACAAGAGAGCATTTCTCCTGCTTTGTCAGCTCAGCCCTTTGTTATGGGATGTCCTTGGATTGGTAATTCCATGTGGCAGCATTAGGGTTTGGTTTTTTTTTGTCTAATGAGCACTTGAACTTTATGATTCTTTTATCTAAAATGACTTCTTATTTGAGAAGCTCAGAAATCATGAGGTTTGAAATGCTGTTGTTACTAAAAGCATATTTTGTATGCAGTCTGTTTGAGCATTGAAAACCAGATTTTTTTTTACCAGTAATCTCAGTTTTAGTGCTGAACTGAAAATACTGTCCTTTGAACATACTAAAATGTTTACCTCTGAGGTTAAGAAAAAAGAATCCAGATTTTAATTGCATTAGAATACTTACATATATAGTAAATAGTGTTTCAGAAGTTAGAAAGCTGATCCTAGCAGTTGACCTGGATCTGCGTTTTTGTACAGTCAATACTTCATTAAAATTCTTCTAATGAGTTGAGTTTTCAGATTTTTACTGGGCTGACATCACTTCATACCTGTCCATCTTTATTCAGGTTTGCAGTGGTTGTTCTTTTAGGAGTAAACAGCTTTGAATCCGAAAGTGATCAAACTCTGTAAACCTGTGAGGTTTTGGTGGGGTCATTTTGTGTTTTTTTTTTTCTTCCTGAACACAGCCTGGTTAGCTGACTCCAGAGTTTTTAATGGGACAGGACAGTGCCCTAACTAGCCCTGCAGCAGAAGGCTGCTCACACTCCCAAAGCGTTACTTCCATGCTGTGCTGCTGATTTAGAAGAGGAAGTAGCACACTAGTTTGCAGGCAATTAGCTGCTTGCAGTGAACTCTGAGCAAACATCCTTAATTTAGTGATTTACAAAAAAGTTAAGGACTGCTTCATGCCTTGTGCTTGACGAAAACAAAGTGATTTTAATAATCTAATGTTGAGCAGGGTCAGATTTCCACAGAATAACTATGTTGCTGATGTGTTGTGCAAATTGCTACTCGTGTAGGGATTTTTTTTTTTGCAAACATTTAACTTTTGTGCGTTTAGAAAGGCTCCAACTTCCTTTAAAAAAAAAAAAAAGATGGCTTCAGTTGCATGTGTTTCTTAAAGGGAAGTCCTCTTTCTGTGGTAGAAAATATTTAGTGGCCAAAAAGCATCCTTGTTGAAGTAGTTAACTTACATGGTTTATGCTAGTCTGTTTAAAGACAGTAAAATAATCTCAAGACTGTATGTTCCATTTTTTGATGAACAATATTAGACATGTAGTTCACATTGCCTTTAAAAAAAACCAGTCTCATTAAAACACTAATCTGAGGCAAACCTGGTAATACATGACAAAAGCTTCCCCCTCCCTGCGCCCCTCCACTTTTTTTTTCAATGACTGGAGAGAAGAGCAGTGCTGTAACAAGCAAGTCCAGAGTGACTTAATTTTTGCTTGTCTCTGGTAAATGCCATATGAATTCTTATTCATATGAATTAATGTGTTAGTATACATCATTTTTAGTGCCCAAACCAAAGTCTACTCAATCTGTACTTACTTTAGAAATATTTTTGTATTTTTTCTGGACAACTGAACCAATGTTTCCCAAAATGTCCGTTTTTGTTTTTCAAGGAAAAATTTCCGTTGTGACCATAAACTCAAACTTCTTTCAAGGTCCTTTAGTCTGCAGTAAAACTGACTTGTCTTGCGATTTAATTTTCTCTGAACTATATATGCGTAGAGCAAATTTTTTGTGATTTTGTTTTGCAGCTGCAAGTGCCACAGTCACCAGGAGTGGAGAATGGCCTTCAAAACCAGCCTGCCAGAATGGCACTTCGGGATCTGTCCCTTTGAAAGCATTACCAAGACCTAGATTGCACTCGTTGAGGTCAACTCCAAAAGGTATATGAGTCTGTTTGTAGACAGAGGAGGTAAAATCACATCAGTAGTGCTTCAAGTGTTTTAAGACTTCATAGGAAGGCTAAAATATTCTTTGTATTGCCATAACTGATGGAAGTATTTCAGGGAAATGAAGAGGTCTATGCTGTGGTGTGGCTCAGGTTTGCATGGTACAGGGACGATTGCACCTTGCTACATGGCAGGTGTCACCGCATGGGGCTTGCATTATTTTAAAAAAAGTTGTTTTCTTTTCAGGCTCCGTCACTGCTGGTAATCTGCAGAATAGACATACCCTGAATTTATCCTGAGTGAATGGTTGTTCTTGTCTTTATGCAGGCTTTGTACTATCTTAACCCCCATTCAGGACTGAAAAGGTCTTGGGGGATGGGAATATATTTTTGAATAAGATATTGTTAGAATGTATCTTCTTCTGTAGATCAATGACATTGTCCCATCTTTTGAAGGGAAGAGTCGCAGAAACTTAGCTTTTCATGTTGCTTTTTCTTGGTATTCTTTTTACGGGCTGAATTAGAAGCTTTAATGGATACAAGACAATTAACAAACACAATTAATAGTGTTTTATCATCTTGTGCTACAAGAAACATTAAATGTACTTCCTGACTTGGTATTAAGCATTGTTCAGGTTCCTATTTCAGTTCGAGCTAGGAACTCTTGATTGGCCAACAGTGTGTCTTTCACTCAAGCCAATCACCAGTTGACAAGCCATTCTCTGACCAAAACTGAAGACATAATGGGAGCAGATAAATAAGCTTGTTGTGTCTCTTTCCTAAGTCCTAGCTGTAATCAGCTTGCTTCTGACCATCTTTGTGGTGAACTGGTTATTGTAATTGGATAAACCTAATTAAATGCTGTACTCCTGCATTAGACTTACATTTTAAGCTGGTATCTGACATAATTGAGAATAAATAAGAGATGCCTGCCAAATTGTCTCGCTGTAATGACATGCTTTAGAAGAGTAAACAATGAAAAGAAACAGAATTTGCCACAAATTATAAGTCACTTTGAAACAAACATGAATCATATGGCTTTCTGACAAGCTGATGCTTTCTGTCAGGGTCCAGCACATGCAGCACAACTCTGCAAAGCTCATTGTCTTCAGTGACCTGGCAGTGTGCCTTGAGCACCTGCAGGAGCAGTGTGGCCAATGGAAGCTGGTATTCCCCTTCAGATGGGTGTTACCTGGATTATGGTGTTGTGTTTTGGGTCCTTCCCAGACCAAGAGGGGTGTTTTGAAACTGGAAAGATCCAGTGGAGTCTTAAGAAGATGGCTGGGGTCTCTGTCCAGTGAGAAGAGGTTGAGAGAGTTGAGCCTGTGCAATCAATAACTTGAAAAGGACAGCTAAAGTGGTCATGATCCCAGACTCTTCCCAGTAGCACCACATCATGCAGCAATCAGAAATGCTTGCAAGTTGTAGAGTGGGAGATGCATCCTTGCCCAGTGGTGCCATAGAACCACCCTCCTCAAGGTTTGCAAGGCTCATCTAGACAAAAGCGTGGTCAGCTGATCTCGTCTTAATGGTGACCCTGCTCTGAATGGGAGTGTGCATATCTGGCCTCTGGAGGTCTCTTTCAGCCAGTGTTTCCTTAGCTGCAATGTATTTGCTACTGTTTTGAGACTTAAATAACTTGATCTTAGCGCTAAAATGGAATATTTACTAATGTTTTCTCCTGCTTAGAAGACTTTTAAAACTATCTTTTTATTTCTTCCAAGGTGAGTTCTGGCAAAGCAGAGCTAAGTTTAAATACAGCTTAAACATTCTAGAGGGTTTCTATTTTTGTCTTTGAATAGATTTGTGGATCTTGTACTTCAGTGTGAAAATGTAAGATATGTCTTTAGTTGCTGACATAGTTTTACTTTAAAGTTCATCTAAGCTTTTACTTCTAGGAGCCAAGATCAGGTCTGTTTCACTGAACCAGTGCACACCAAACTCATCTGGGCCTCTACACTCAGCAAGGAAAGTCGGTGAGACTAGAGGTAATCAGCTGTTGGGTAGTCAGTTTTTCTCTTTTTCTTAGATCTCTCTGTCTTGAGAAGGAGCAGCTACGCTTTATGATTTCAGACTAAATGGGATAGTTGGCTCATTTTCTTCGCAGTTCACCATATTGGACGCTGGCTCTGCAAAGTTCTGTTCCTTACCTATTTGCTTTAGGGACATTCATTGTCTACTGAAACTTGCATCCGATAATGACTAAAAATACAGGATAATTAATCTGTCAAATGATGTTCTGTCACTTGCTTATAAGGTTGTATGCTTGCAAGACACAGTGTAGACTAGATTTTGCCAAGTTTGTGTTTAATTTAAGCAAGATTCTTGTGAGAACATGCTGATCAGCTCTGGCTGTTGAGGATATTTACTCCACTTTGTTTCTGTATCAGATATTTGTTTTATCTTTAACTTTGAATTTAAAGTAGTCCTTTCTGCCAGAGTGAATCAAAAGAACAGGTACAAACCTTTGCACAAGCTTTGTAAGCAAATTTTCACTTTGGGAGCGAAGCTCTATTTGTAAGCCCGAGGGAGGGGGAAACAAGTACAGTGGTGGTACAAAGCAGCTTGTTTCCTGATGAAACCTGTGCCATAGGATCCACACTATTCCTAAAGCCTGCAGAAAGGTGTTGTCAAAAGACCTTTTATGAACTTCTGCACATGACTTTTGCACTTATACCCAGCAATCCAAAAGATTGCTTTCATTCAATATCCTTCAAAATAATAAGGTTCATAGGTCAATTTTCACCTATCTTTAAAGTAATACAGTAAGGGTGGGTTAACTTTCTCAGCACTGTCATTTATATCTAACTTGACTGTTAGCACCTTTGAGAATGTTTTTAATTTATTGCTCCTCTATGCAAATAAAATAACTGTAGCATACAGAAGGAAAAAAAATGCTATAATGCCAGTATAGATGATAGTTTTTCATTGTCTGTGGTCCTCTTTGAATGAGTAAAGTGAAACAGTGCTATCTGACTTAAATGAAATATAATAATTGTAATGGGATAATTGTAATTGGGAATGCATCCTGCATTTTCCAAACAGTTTCTTCTAATGCTAAATCTTGCTGTAGATCATGCTGTCAGCCTTCAGAAGAAAGAAACTGAAATTGCAAAGTTTGAGGAGTTTATGTGGAAAGAATCTTGTGTATTAAAAAAAGGCAGCCGTCCTGCCCCTTACTGGCTTGAAGTATAATTTTTTTTTTTGTTTGTTTCCTTTCTGAAGGTACTCCTGGAAGAAATGTACACCAAAACATACCTTGTTTGGGTCCTGGTGAGTTTTCTGAATGCATTTTATATTTTCTGTGGTGCAACTCTAATTAAGTTTATACATTATATTAGTATGTTGGTTCTTTTCTGGGAAGAACAGATGCACAATGGATAGTTCTGTAAACTATCACTGACTCTAGATTCAAGGAATATGGAAAAAATCCTATTTTCCTGGGTTTTGTCTCCTTCCTGTCTTCTGGCTACCATCTTAGGCTTTGCAGTCTGTTCTGTTCCTCTGTTTCCAGTGAAACCTAAGGAGGTTTAAACTGTATGCAAAAAAAGAGTATGGAAATTAAATTTGGGTGTAATTTTTACTTTTTAGCCAAAGTAAGTCATGAATGGACTCATGTGTTGCAGCTTTAAAAAAAACCAAAAACAACAAATAGAAGAATTCCCATAGCCTTCCTTTTCTGGAACGTTCATTATAGATAAGCTGTTGGTGTGAGCTGTCTTTGTGTATCACTGTAGGCTACCTTTGTACAAGAAGTTGAAATTATCGGAGCATGTTGATGTATGCGTCTGTTCATATGGCAGAGGGAGAAATCGCAGCTGATTAAGTGGCAGATGGCGTTTCAAAATCTGGCAGAGTTTTAAGGACTTCATATTGGGTTTGTTTTTGGTGTTTGCGCCAGTCAGGACACCTGGTGCTAATTTCTGTCTGCCAAGAGACTGAAAAGTCTTCAGATGATGCTTCTACTTGCAGCAGTTTCTAGGTCTTTTCAAGAGAGTTGGCAGTCTAAATTAGTTTCCTGAGAATCAGTGTGTATTTGTTGAATTAAAAGCTACTTGTAATTAATTACTCATTGAAAAGCCCTTTTTGAAAGATACTGAAGATCGTCGGAAGGGCTTGTGTCCCCTGAGTGAATAGCAGATGTCTTTCTGAAAGAGGTGCTGTAGCCAAGCAGATGTTGTAAATTTGAGTCTGAAATTAGTGGGCAAATCAGTTCTGACCTGTAACTCTGGTACTGTGGCAGTATTTTTTACATTTCCTGGAGTCATAACATGCATTTAATGCTTTTGTCTTTTACTCTCTTGGGTTTCAAATGTCTACGTATTAATTGTGGCAGAGTACTTTGATATCTTCTGTTAAGAGTCAGGGCTTCTGTCAGACTTTGCCCAAAGTGCTTGTTCTGTTTGTTGCTTTTATTGATACTTGGCTGAACTAATGTTAGTTTAGGTAAAGCCTGACACTGAGTTTCAAGAGCTCAAACCTAGTCTATTGTATAAGCATGTAGGGAATGATTCAGCTAGCAACATAATGTCTTGATCAGCTCAATTGAGGAAACTCCTAATAAGCAATAAAATCCATGTCTGGACTAGAAACTAGAAAAGTAAATTTCTCTTACGTTTACTTACAGTTGTCTCAAAATATAACTTTATTTCCTCCTAAATTCAGTGTGCACATTCTCTCTACTTTTCAGAAAAGTAGTGTTCTCTCCCCTTTTTACTGGTTTAGTAGACTTTTGCTTATGATTCATCTTTTCTGACCTAATAAAACATGTAGCTACATAACTTTGAAGTGTTGGATTTGATGCCTTAAAAACACAGCCATAAACTCCAGATTGATTGTAATATTTAGCAATATTTTAGTAAATGGTCTTTACTCATACTTTTGCTAGTAAAATGGCTGTATTTTGTTTTAACAAACCTGAACTGCTTATGGTACTAAGTCAGCTTCCCAAGCTGGAGATGTTAGACATTCAGTTTAATACACTTCTAATTTGTACAGAGAATTAGAATAATTTCCCATTTATGAATGCAGAGCTATCTGGTGGAGTATTTTGCATTTTTAAGAAGTTTCGTTCCATCCTTACAGTTGCAGATAGTTCTTACAGAATAAAAGTACTGTGTGACTGCTTGGATATTCTGCAGTACAATGTCTTACATTTTAAGAAAAGACAAATGATCTTTTTTGAAATGAACTGAAATAATGCCAGCCAGTACCATGTAGAATGAGGCCCACTATCTTCTTTTTTTTTTCTTTTGGCTTTGATATTATAGTGAATCTTTGTTCTAATCACTGCAGCTAGTATAAAGCTTTTGTTCTTTTATTTCAGTGCCATAGTTAAGTCTACAGTTTTTAGCCTTATCCAGTCAGAAGTTCTAGCCTCACTTCTATTTCCCACCTGTGTGCCCACAACTAATTTGTTACATCAGGACTCTGATAATTGATTACAATATTAACGTGTCTAGCTCAGTTGTTCAATGCTGCCTTTCACATTTCTTCAAGGATGAAAAAATAGCAGGATTTCTAGATACGCTTCTGTTCCCTTAATGTTGGTGCTGTTTCTCCATTTTTCATTCATTTACAGCAATGATGCCCAGCCAGAATCTGCTTGACGAAGCAAGTCTCAACATACTGTTGGTTTGCCTGTAAAACTGAAGAGACTTGCCTGTTTGCAGCTGTTCATTTCTTGTTTGTGTTAAAACATTCACAAGGCTTCCTTTTCTGAATTCTGTATTTTTCATGGGTAATATTCAGTGCATCAAATAAATTCTACAAGTTCTGTGGTATATTTCTTCAGCACTGGCTATAAAGCTAAGACAGAATTAAGTTCTTGGGAATAATATGTTTTATTATACTTCTTAACTTGCTAACTTCAAGTAAGGATGTTTATGTGCACTTACTGTAATTTCTTAATGTAAATAGGAATAAAAATGTTGCCTCTTATGAGATGAAATTTTGAACCAGATGCAAAACTGCCTCTAAAAATGCATAAAGTAAGTGCTGTTTCCTTTTTTCTTCAGCCTTCCCTGTAGAAAAAGCTGTCTGCGTCTAATCCCTCTGTAGTATGTTACAGGGCAGTGTGTGTGGGTGCAGTGGGTATTCACATCTCAGATCTCTGTTATTGACCAAACGTTAAGTTACAACACAGTAATCTCTGAACCTACGTAAGCCAAGCAAAAGCAAATATCCTGTTTGGCAGTTCCAAAGGTAAAACAATCATTTTAGGAATAAAGCGTTTGGCTTATCCTGTTTTTCCATGATCCTGAAAAGGATCTGTGGTGTATTATGAATGACAAGTTACACTTACATGTGTGGCATAAGACCATTGTCAGGACAACAGCAAGGACAACTGATGGATACACCTGTAAAATGTTATTAAATATGAACATGTTGTATCTTTTAGCACTGCGATGGAGTATGCAGCATAGAATTGGTTACTAAAGGCTGTAGAAGCCATGAAAACTAAGCTTTATCAAAAAATGGTACATGCTCCATCATGGTATTCTGTTTTCTTACTCTCATAAAGACAGGATGTTTGTTTTAGTTCAACCTTTTGAGAGAAAATATAACACTGGGAGAGGGAAGAAATTCAGTCAGGAGGATTATTGTAATAGTGCTGATCAAGCTCAAATAGAAAAATAAGGTATAAATACAACAGTCCAAGAAGTTGTCTCTTGGACCAGGTTGTTAAAGGTAGGGTCTGGCCCTTCACTCAAACCCTTGTACTGGTATAAGATGCTTTTGCTAACAAAATACTCTGGTTCAGACAAAAGTTGGAGGCATACTTTAAGGTTAAGTTGACACCCCTTTCTTTCATGCTCTTAGTCATCCCTGTTGAAACTTGAGAAGAAACAGTTTGTATGTTATAGATTCTTTGATAGAATAGGTTACTCAAAATATTTGCACTTTCCACGTCTGAAAACCAAGGATTAACGTTTATCACACTCTGATTGTGCTTTGACAACAACAAAAAAGGCTTAATGTTTTAAAAATATATGTTACACTGTGTCAAAATGTGTATTTTCTTTAAAAATTCGGAAGACTGTTCTGAGATGTGATTCACATTGTCATGAATGCCAACTTAGGTTGGCTGTGGCGTTCAGCAATGTATGGCAAATTGCCCCAGTTGATGAGGGATATCTGCTCAAGTAACTCATTAGGGCTCTGTTTCTCCTTTTGTATCTGATTAGATCATTTTTTGGGGTTTGTTACTGATTGGGGAGTGGTGTGTATTTGCTTGTAAGAGTTTTTGCAAGTGTAGAAGAAACTGTGCAGGGAGTGGTGTTGCTTGGAGAAGGCCTTGATACGGCCTTGATGTGTATGTGAAGATACATGCCCTGGCAGCCAAGAGGTCTGGGTCTGCCACATTGTAGAAGTGGGATTTCTGAGTAGCTCTAACTGGGACTTTCAATATAGATGTATTGGATAGACTGGATTCGCATTCTCTGGTGTTAAGAGCTTCAGCATTTGTAAATAAGTTGGGTTCATCAGTTTTTCTGACTCTCTCCCTATCTCCAAAAGAAAAGCCAGGAAATCCTGTAGAAGAACTTGGAACAGTTTTGCATGTTCTAGGGTGACGCAGCTTAGTACAAGATTAGATTCTGTATTCATTTAATTTAGTTAGTGTTTTACTTACTGGAAATTCTGGGAGTTGAACAATGTAAATTAATATTTTCCCTTTATCCCTTGAAAAGCAACAGACATCGGGCTTAAACCTCTTTTTGCAGATATTTTACTGTGTTCGGACTATTTTGTTGCCTTTCTAGCTGCAATAAAAAGCTGGCTATAGTCTTTTTTTAGATGTTTTTTTCATTCATGTGAACTATGAGGACTATCTGAATGACTTAATTGTCTTGTGATCTAACCTTAGAATACCTTCAGGCTAATGCTCTTATAAACAGACAGCAAAGCTACTAAGTAGAGTAGCTACTGCATGCGAACTAGCTATGAAAGCTGGCATTTGTTTTGCCATTTCTGTATAAATAAATGCATATAATCTAAATGTATCAATTGCAGTTTCTTAATAATTGTATTCATTTGGGACATATAATGATATTTATTTTGAAGAGTTAAGGGAATATCTATAAACCTGAAATAATCTTTGAAACACAATAGCTGTTGCCTTCTTGGCCAGATTTTTAGACTGTTACTAAATAAAGTATAGTACAACAACTGGATCTAAGGATTTAATTTCTTGGGTGAGAACTAGAGTGCTCCAGAAGTCTTCAAAGTAAAATGGCTGGTGCTGATATTCCAAGAATGCCACTCTAAACTCTGAAGTAATCTGTTTTGAGTGGGTTTTTTGGTTTTATTGTTTTTATTAAAACAAATGGTGTTTTCCTGATGTAGTATGTTTGTTAGAATAGGTAATAGGATGCAAAAAAACCAGAGGTACATGACAACAGTCGTAATGTATTCCAGATTTAGTCCCTTCAGCTAAGTCTGAGTGTATTTGCATTCATGTTCCTTGTGTTCTTCTCAAACTTGATCTTCTGAAAGTTAACAATTTGGAAAGGTTGCTTGTTGTTCTGTGCTAACAATCAGCACTGTTCCCTGTGACTTCAACAGATATTTTTACAAAAACCGAGGAATTTCAAAACCTCCAGGCTTGCTATAGAGTAACATATGAGCCATCTAATTCAAATGGGAGTAGTATTCTGTGGGCAGTTTCTCAAATTGATGGACTGGAAATGTTGGGATTATATTTAAAATCCCAGCAATAAGGACTTGGTAGGGGTTTTATCAGTGTTGCTATCGTGACAGACGATCATTCATTAAGGCCTTTGGTAGCCCAACCAAAATGGTTTTCACAGTACAAGATCTGTTTCTTCTGTTAATACTTTTAAGTAAGGACCTATTTTCTGGATTACAAGTTAGATATTTCAGAGTTCTTCATTATTATTTAGTTCCAAACTTCTGTGAGAACCTTGCTCTCCAGCTCCACACATCCATACTCCAAACAAGTGGTGGTGCAGAAGTATGCAGGCTTTCTACAGCAGGGATGTTTGTAGTTTATTTCTGTGGTGTTTATTCTGTTGTAGGGAGGAATGTCTGTGGTTCTCTTCCCTGGTATTTATTTTGATGTTTCACAATAACAAGCCACACAGGAGAACAACGCAGAGCTTTGGTTTTCTCACACTTGTCTAAGTATTGGATAGGCCAACCGCTGTGTAAGTAGAGAGGGCAGCTGAAAGGGTTATCTACAGATTGCATCAGCTCAGTCCAAGTGATAGATAGAGAAAATTCCCATGTTGGGAGCTGGAGTTTGTTGGACCCTGCTAGGAGCTTAAGTGGACATAATACTTGAAAGATTATTGAGGTGTCACAGAAATGTGAAACTCGCGGTCTTGTGTCAAAGATGGTTAAAAAACTTGTACATCTACCTTTTTTTTCTTGCATATCTGGGGTAATGGAGAGTGTACAGAGCCCACACAGGTAGGCAAAAGACAGTGAGTTATCTTGAATGTGCTTTGTGCTCTCCAGATAAACCACTAGCATGTCTTAGGGCATATACTTGCCTAAATTGACTTTATTTGTAATATTGCTCTTTATTAGAGGCTCTCTGGGTATTGTGAGGATGAAATACACGTGCATGGTGAATATAAATCAGTATTGTGTAAATAAATAATTAATAGATCTGTAGGCTGTGGGTCTAGTTTAAGCAATTATTTTTCCTCTGTTCCTTGAGGTTTGAGCTCACAAGAACCTAAGCATACACTTACCCTGTTTCTGAATGACAGCAAAGAGGTGGTTGTGAGTTTTTTTCACATCTGGCCAGATCATTGAAGCTTCAAATTGTAGGGCATTACATTACCCTAACATTAGTGATATTATCCAGTGTTGTAGAGTAGTAGCTCTGCAGGATTTTGACTGAGGACGTCTTACCAAAATGCCATTTTGAAAGGGACATCCTGCAAATGCATTTCCCTTAAATCAGAAGTTAAAAATGAAATTATTCTTGGAGTGTTTTGTGACTGTTCTCAATTATAAAGGAGTGAAGATAATGTAAATACCACTGTTGCATGTGGGAGACACAGATCAGCCTGATTCCTGTATCAGTTTGCCTGGGAATCCACTGCAGCATCACCTTCAGTGTGACAGGCTGCTGAATTTATAATGATTAAAAGCTTCTGTGTACAGAAAGAAGAAACATAAATTATTATAGGATTTTAGTTCCTGCTCTGAGGAAGGAAGATGTTTCCTTTTTTCTTCAGGAGAGGATTTGAACTTAAAATTAGTCCTGAAGCTGCAGTTTGCATTCATTGTGGCAGCAGGTACTGTTGCCTACGGGATGATTAGCTTTTCAAACTGGAGCACTGGCTAGAGCGAGGTGATCACAGGAAAGTGGAGTGGGAGCAGTCATTTTCCAGAAATAAAAATGAGGACACAGATGACCCTTTGGCTCTTAGTATGTTCCTGCTTCTTGCATCTGTTTGCATAAGCAATCACCCTTCAGTTCTTCCTGAAGTAAAGCATGCCAGTAAAATCCATCTGCTCTGCACTGCTCTTGCTGTCTTGTGACATGGAGCCAAGTGTCCTTTACATGGACTTCTCAGATCTAAATATCTAGGTCCTGATTTAGACTTTCATACAGTGAGACACTTAACTGTGTTCCGATTGGATTCTTAGAGATTGTTGGATGAGGAGAGAGGAAAAGGGACAGCAGAAATGCAGACACTGTGGATTTGGCCTCGTGAGGCTGAATTGAGAGCCTAGAGATACCAGTGCACTTAGCTCCTTTTTTGTCATGTTGCTAACGTTGCCAGGAGTGGCAGATATACTAAATCTGCTGGGGTTAAAATAGGCCTGGCCTCTCCATCAATCTGATGATGTCATCAGGTACTGATGCATTTAGCAACCCAGACTGAATTATGTGGTCATACCAGGATAGAGCCCCTTCGTCCATGTTGATCACAAGTTTTTCCCTTGGGAAGCCAGCAGTAAGATGCTAGTAAATAAAAACTGTCTTGTCCTTTTGTCCTTTGTATATTGTTTCCTATTTTATTCTGCTCTTTCCTGGTGCTGTTTTCTGTCACCCTTCTCTAATGTCAAGAGAGAAAAAGACCTGTCTGTGATCCTCATGTTATGCATGAAATGTAGACAGTGCATACTCCTGGCATGTTCTGTTAAGATCCCATGGATTACACCCTGGCTTTGTAGTCTGGCAGCACGAGGCCATAGATGACTATCGTGGGAGTACAAGCAAGAGTGGAAGGTGTTGTTTTCTGAGCCAAGGAAACCATGCTAGCACATGCATGGCCACCACAGTGGGGTTTACTGTGGCATGACACTAAGCTCTGGAAGGATTACTGCAGGAACCTCTCTGCAAGTTAAGTCTTGCCTGGGAGCTGTTGAGGCTGGCGTGGGCAGTCCTCTTGCTGGCTGCTGTCAGTGCTCTGAGCGTTAGGTACTAGATGACACTAGATGAGACATGCATCCATTGCTTTTTATTAGTGCTGTCAGGTCTGCTTCTGCATAATGCAGCCTTGTTTCAGGTTTCTGGGATTTAACAGAATTTAAACTCTAGATGCTAGAAAGGCATTTTTGTCAAATCAGAAGGGTTTTTTTACAAGTAATATGATGTATCTGTTTCTTCATGGCCTATTTTCACCCAAACAAAGAACAGAAGAGAAGAGGCAGTAAAAATATTATTTGTATATCTCTGTAAGAGGAGCTTTGGTCTTTCCTACAAGGATTTTGATGTCCATATAGAGCTTTTGTCTGCTTGTATTTTGTATGGTGATTCATTCCTTCCGCAGTTTCCAAACTGGTTCATTACATCATGTTTGCCCTGTAGAGATTCTTTGTTCTAGCTCCTATTCCTAGGAGGTTTCAGCAGGATGTTCCATCTTCCCTGGTTTTACAGCCAATGGAGAGTTCTTTACCTTTCTCCTAAACACTATTGCAAGGATGGGGAAAAGTGGTGGGTTGTTTTTTGGATGTGTTTTGTTGGTTTGTATTGGTTTGGGGTTTTTTTAGCCTGATTGGATTGTTTCCACTTTTTTGAGAGCATCAAATTGGGAAGGTGTGAGAATATTTACTACATAGAGCAGCTTCTTCCTTGGAGAAATGTAGAAACAGGAGGGAAATAAAAGCAAGTTCTTCTGGGTGCCCTGGCAAAAGGGTAAAACCTGGTGTGGCTGGGTGCTAAATAATGTTTGAAGACGGGCTATAAGCCCAGTAAAAATCTCAAAATGCCTTAATTAAGAAAGGATTTGACAATAATGATCTAATATTTGATGAAATGTGCTAATGAACTGTGCATGTGTGAATACATAAGTCTACTGTACTGTGCTGTAACAAGCCTTCTGGTTTACTGCTCAGTGTGGTTTTCAAGCGTCATAATAATGCAGCCCAGAAAGGGACAATGTGTTTGATAATCGTATGGGATTAGGAAAGAGTCTGGAACTGCAGGCTGTTGGAAAGATAGATGAACACACATTGCTTGTGCCAAAGCTCTTCAGACTAGAAGGAATAGATGAGGTTTTATAGCAGTAATGACATGCATGCCCTGCTGTGTGCAGAGGCTGCCCTGGGAACCAAACAAAAAAACCTAATTTACTGTCTTTGTACTTACTTTGAATGGTTTTGTGTGGACTGAAGATGTATTGTAGTACGTCAGAGTTGGTGTTTCATCAGTGTGCTGGGAAATAAATATTTTGGTACCTGCTTTGAAAACATGCCAGGGTATTCTCTGCTGTTGCCTTGGTGGGTCTGTCTCGGTGCTGCGCTGCAGCCCTGCTCTACATACAGTGAGCATCTGCTTCACTGCCACTGCACCGGGCTCTGCGTGATGGTAGGGATACCCGGATACAGCAACAACATGCTATTTTTAGTCCTAGCTGATGTGGAAAATAAGCTCTATGAACTTCAAGTGTTATGCATCTTGAGCAAGTAAGACATGCTATTAAAATATAAAAGTTAGATTTGTGGAGGTAAAAAGAGGACAGGTAAGGCACTGCTGAAATGAGACCTGTCACTATGATATTTGATTTGGCTTATACCTGCTTCAGACTAAGCTGAGTTAATTCTGAGTTTCTGGAAGTGGAAAAACTGTTCAAAGGTATAGATATTAGAGAACATTGGCTGGGCTTTGCTGAAATTGTAGAAGTGCAGAATCTATGGAAAAGTACCTAATTTTGTTGTCTCTAAAGAGTGACAAAGTCTGTGGAGGCCAGCTCTTCAAACAACCCCAAAGAAGTATGAGCTGCCACTGTCTTGTATCCATCACTGGCTGAGAGTACTTGGGTGGTCCCTGCTGCCTCAGGAAAAGTAGTGAAATGTTTCTTCTTGCACAGGAAGGTGGCCAGTGCATGTATGTCTAGTCATGGTCGCAGGTAAAAAATGTGATTTTCTAATCTGTAAAACACTTACTCCTTTATTTTCTAATTTTATATTTAATTTAATTTTTGCTAATGGTAGTGGATTTCAACAAAGTATATGCAAAACTTTTCAGCTTACTAAATAGTAAGAGGAAACATTTTATATGAAGGCTGATCAAGTATGAGAAAAACATCTATTTTATTAGAATTCCTGCTTATTTGCCTCAGTGTTTGGGTGCCTTCAAAACCCAGCTGGCAGAGAACTGTTTTAATGTGAATTAGTGCCCGAGTCCTCCTCTGACGATAATGGAAGCATCTGCAGTGTTAAGCTGCCAAGCTAAGCAGAATTTCCCTTAAGCAGCTCTCAAACACTGAATTGTTCTTAGAGAATAGATGTGTCTTTGGATTTGTTAACACTTTAAATGTGGACATAATATTTGATTGAAAGAAACAGTTTTAAAAAGTGCACCCTGAAAAGATTTTTGGAGTGCAAAGCTGAAATATGCCTCCAGGAATATTCAAATAATGTTCCTTACAGTTTCCAAAGACAAATTACATGGACTGTGACATTGCTGGATGATATATTCAGCTGGTGAGACCACCCACTTCCTCCTCCTCCCTCCTCATCCTCCTCCTCCCATTTCTCCTTTTCTAGTTCCCAGCCCACAGAGTCCCATAGCAGATTGAGCATCGGTACTGTGATGCAATTCAGAGGCTGTTGGTTTTCAAAATCACTAAGTCGGTTTTATTCTGAGGACAAGCTTTGTTTTCAGAACATCTGGTGAGGAGAAGCTGCCAGCAGCATTTACATTGTGGATATCTGCTTTTACTGATTTTTTGCTTGTCTGTGCATAAGGAGTAACAGCAAAAGAATGGAGACCTAATTATTTCTTCAAGCCTGTTTTCTTTAGCAAGAATTGCTCACTTCTGCCAGTAGTGATTTAAGAACATAGTATGTGACAGTACATGGAGGCTATTTCTTGCTTGTTTGTCTTCCAATTGCACTGAAGACATGTTATGGTCCCCGAAATTTTCCTTATCCAACATGCGCATAAGGCTGACAGCAAAGGGATTGCTTCGAAACATTCGTCTACCTTCTGGCTACAAGAAAAGCACTGTTATATTTCATACAGGTTTGTGTATTTTTAATATGATGATTAGAGCATGCATTGAGTATCTTGTTTACTTCAACAACGTCTTATTTTTAGCAAATAAGAACTGTACTGAGTATGGAAGTTTTTGAATTTCAGACAGAAGTCTGACTTTTAAGCAAAGTAGTTTCATATTCTGAGTCTCTGCATGTGGGCTGAGCTGCTTGTTTGGAAGATAGTTATTCTGTTTATGAAATGCAAATTGAGATTTGCTCTTTCCTTGCACAAATCTAAAAATAGTATCAGGAAGTCTGTGCTTTTAAATATTTATCTAATCATTCTAATGGTTATCTGCTGGGAGCACTGTCTTTTCTGTATCTTGATTGGGTGCAAGGAGGGAAGCAGGGAGGGAAGTGGAATGATCACAGGCTGTCATGGTGTGGCTTTCTGTCTGTGGGAAATATTTGAATACTTACCTGTAGATATCTGTTATCACAGACGTGCTAAATACTTCTTACTTGCAAATGGAACAAGCAAACTTTTGTGCCTCTTGTTTCGAAACAAACCTAAAAGGTACAAAGTTTTGAGACACTGAAGACAAGTGTGTGTTTAATTCATACACACACAGACGCACAGAACACGACAAACAAAAATAATTACAGAATTCTCGGCTACATCTGATCTGATTTTTATCTTTACCTTCAGTGTCAGGTGAAGCAAATAAAGCAAGTTTATGGAAGGTGGGCTTTATTCCAGGCTTTATTATGTGTCATTTTTGGGGTGAGGGGTGGAAGTTGTTTTTCTGTTTGAGCTGAGCTATGTGACATCTAGAGATACCAAGAGCATATTGCATAAGTATTTTTCTTCACTGCAGTATTTACAGTTTTCTTATTTACATAAGTTAGTTTTGCAGAAGCTCTTAGCTCAAGAATTTCCTCTCTCGCTTGAATACCACCCTTTCTGCTTTTATTTTCTTGGAGTTGAGTGCTACCAGTCAGCTTTCCTTACTGTCCTGTGTCTTCACATGGCAGCTTAAACCATTTGCCTTGTCATTTCTTATCCCTGCCAGAGTAAATCCAGCTTCAAAATTCTTCTGGGAAGATAAATGCATTTATGAACATAATGCAGGCCAACTGTCCAACTGTACAATATAGTCTTCTGTTTGCAGGTTGCTTGTGTTGGCTTTAAACTAGGGTTTAAATACCTTGATGCCAAAAACTCTTACGCAAAGGGTGTCTTTGTACATGTAATTATATAAATAATGCAAAATTTCTACATAACATATACTCCAGGACCAAAACTCCTAAAGGAGAAGGTGAGGGGGGATAATGTTCAGTCTTCCAAATGTTCATTAAGTGCTACTGAAATCTGTGTAATTTTGAAAAATAAAAGTCAGTGCATATATCAAGAGAATTTTACAATTATAATAATCAGCTTTTGGTTTCATTTCATTTGAATGGATGTGAAAGCAAAACCTGCCTGAAGGTCTCTGTGAAATACAACATGTAAAATAGATTGCAAGCCCTGTGTTCTAGTTAAGCAGCACTACACTAAATAAGAAGTGCTGGATAGACCTTCTGTGTGTTTTTTCTATGAACAGTATGTGCAGACTAATAGTAGAGCACTGAAGCTTAGAGAGGTTTTTGCCTGCTTTCTGCCTTCTGCTTTGCTGTCCTTGTGTCTTGTAGGAAGTTAGTACATTAGCAAGAAAGCTGACCAGTGGTTAGCTAAAGCTGAGTATACCAAAAAAGTAGGGCATGTGAAAACCAGGTCATAGTCTGTAGTGGAGAATGCAAGTATGTATAGATAATACTGCGGTTTTTGAAACAGCAGAGTGCATCGAAGCTGGTTAGTGATTATTTCAGGTTCATAAAACTCAGCAACAGTACATGAGGCAATGACTGTGTATATCACAAGCATGAAAGGTTATTTTCTGTTGTTGTTGTTAAATGCCAGGAGGAGCCATATTTAGTTTTGCAGCACCAATATGACTGTCTTTTCTTGTAGTGGTTTAATTTGATTAAAATGACATGTGGCTTCTTTCCAGGGTCACATGAGCGATAGGCACAATAAGCAGTAGAGAGTGTGTCAATAAATCAGGGAAGGGGTAACTGCCAGAAGGAGTTTCAGGGTCCATCTAGGAACATGAATATGTATGAGTGTTATATAAACAACACTGAGATCCAGTTTTGATGTAGGTTGCACTTCCAAGAAGCATTATCATGGATTTCATTCTTTGCTCCCTTTGATCATAGCACAGATCAACTGCCTTTAGACCATCCTTGTGATACTTACAGCAATTGTTGAAATGTAGAATTTTAAAGAAGTCTAGTGCACAAGTCAGGTTAGATCCTTCTGTTGTCATATTGTCCTTGACAATTGCAGTGCAGTAATTTGGTGAAGTTAAAATATAAGCACTGTTGGGAGGAAGAGGATAGAACTTGTTCTTGGGTTTTCAGTCTGACTCGAGGGTAGTTCGCAGCAGCCTGGTGCAGTTTCTTCACGTGGAGCATGGGGGGACACATAGTTGGTTACACAGGTGTTATGTTATTCTAGGTTAGTCATTGCACTTGGCATTAAATGGATCCTTGGGCTGGATGTCTTTGCACTGCTTGCATTGTCATCCATGTGGAGGTGTCAAAGTACCAGAGTAATTCAGATATGTTACAGCATAACCATGCAGTCTGTTCAGGGGAAGCCAAATAAAATCAGGTGGTTTTGCCCTAGGAAGGGAATAAATCCAGGTGAAATTTAATGTAATATTTAAAGTGGTTTTTAAGGTCCTTCAGCTTGTTGCCTTGTGTCTAACTTCCATGAATGTGCTCTGCACTGCTTCAAGGTCAAGATATCCAGAAGTTTCTTCTCTCTCCTTAAATGCAGGCAGGCATCAAAGCATAATTTTTCTCAGCAACTGGAAGTATACTACACCTGCACTATTAGCTGTATATAATGAGTGCCCTCTTCAGCAAAGCAAAATCCTGAAACCTTAAGGAAATAATTTATTTTCCCATCCTGTGATGTATAAAACTTAGTTGTAACAAGTAATTGCAAAAATCTAAACCCTTCAGAACTGCATAAACATGGCAGAGGAGAGTGGGAACCACTGTCTTTCAGTGATGAAATATTATAGTTGCTTCCTTTATTGAACCATTTAGGATTTTCACCAGAGTGACTAAAGTGCTCTTACGTTCTTCATGCTTCAGTGGTGTGACAGAGTAAATCATCATCTCTGTGTAGATCATCCATTCTGTATAAACTGTGAGAGAAAGACATTCTCTTATGAATGATTCAAAATAGTAGTTGTGAGTTGTTTATGTTTTCTCTTGTATAAAGATAAAAGTCCAGACAAGAAAGTAACCTTGCAAATGGACATCAAAGCTCTTGAGCTTTTTGTTGAGAATTTGTCAAGGTTTGTATACTGTTCTGTCTCAAAATGTTTTCATCCAGCCCGTCTTGCTCCTTTTTCTCTTTCTTTCCTTCCCTTAAGCAAACTGTACTTGGTGCTCTTGTCTTGCTGGTGACTTCCATTGCTTACTAAACATGTCTTTTCAGCAATACCAGTTTTAAAAACTTCCTTGCTAGTAACAAACAAACATCATAGATGTGTTTACTTGAGCAGCTGACATCCTTTTTCAATGAGTTCTTCCCAAAGTTGTTGTTTGATCACATTGGAACTATAAAATTACTTCTGTGTGTTGCAAAGCAGGGCTCTTAAAAAAGGATTCCGAAAGCCTGAGATGTCATGAGTTGCTTAACTGTCCATATAGCTTTTTTTCCATCCCCCTGAAAAATAAGTGAAGTACTGGTTAAATGTCTGACACTACAGTTTAATACAGCACCATAGAAAGATACCCAACACGCTGAATCCTATTAAGTATTCTAAATCCAGAAGTCTGCTGGAGAAATTTTATACAGGACAAGTATGTTAAATATTTGTGTCACCCACCAAGGAAAAAAATAGTTCAGAAGTAAGGCCAGCTTATCTGTTCTGAGCAAAAGAAGTGAATAGCTGGAAACCATTCGTCATAGGGGATTTTGACTTTAATCATGTTCCTGTTTAAGTCAATGAGATTCTGCTCCTGACTTAATCTATTCAAGACTGGGTACTAAATGACCTGCATGATGTGCCTGATTTCAGTCTTAATAGGTCATAGCGTCAGTAGATATGTACATGATAACTAAATGGAGATTCTTATTTTCTGTGTTTCAGGGTTTGTGAGTACAGTTTGTATTCTATGCAAGTCTCATCCAATGGATCTGTTTACAGTAGCTATAATATAAAGATAGCACTAGTAATTTCAAAGGAAGCCTCAGTAGCAGAAAGGATCTGCCAAACCCACCCAAAAACCCGCCCCCCAAACAACAAAAGAAACTCCCCAGCCCAACAAAAAGCATGCCAGAGTCAAAACAGAGTAGCTTATATGTGATGTTAACACTTAACCTGTGCATATATTTAATAAAGTATGAAAATGAATTGAAATGGGGAGCTTTGACCCAAAAAATCTGGAGAACAAACAACTGGTATGCTGCTGAAAAGCAGATGCATAGCAACTTGCATGGTACTCCACTGTAGCAAGTGATGTTGGATTTTCTTATTCCTTCACTTAAAGGGATTAATTACATGTGAAGGATGCTCCAAGTATTTGTCAATATGAAATAAATAGAATTGTTGCTTCAAGCTCAATCTCATAGAAGAAAAGCTAATTGGAGAGTAAATATAAAACACATAACAAGTAATCTCTACTAGTACCACTGCATATTCTAAGTGTGCATTTTTTCCCACTTGACATATCTAGTAGGTGAAAAGGATCTGGCTGCAAGTTCTGTTGCTGTGAAGTAGGTTAGTGTTGGAAAATGACAGGCAGCTACATTTACACTTAGAAACTTGAATAGCTTTTAAATTACTTCAGGGGATTTCCAGTGTGGTAAAACGAGGCTTATACTTCTAAAATCTGCCTTTTCCAGTTTTGCAGTTTGTGCAAATGAATCTGTTACTGTAATAGAAATGGCTTGCAGCATTCAGACAAATGAAGTATTACTACTTATTCAGCCCTTCTAATCAGAACTTTCTAAAACATACAGCAATAGCTTTTTTTTTTTTTAGGAACATACCATGAAATTTCAGTGGTAGAATGCAACATTTTGAGTATTTTCGGCCAGTTGTCTCACTGTCTTGTGTTACCCTTTGCTGGCACAGAAAACTGATGTTTGAAGGAGAATAGAGTTTCTTCCATTTCTAGTTAATTTCATTTTATTTTAAGTAATGTGTAGATTTGGACCACAGTTACCACTCTCACTGCCATGAATGGCAAGAAGTGGCGATTTCTGTTTATAGAGATTTGCTATTAATTTAGTATCATGTAGTGAAGCAGCATTGCTAGTGTTTTTATTATTTTAAAAAATTGTAAACTCTTAGTATTGCAATGCATAGGAATAACCTGGGTCCAGAGGTGATAGATTTGATGTCTTTAGGGAAGTTGTATTTTTCTAAACAGCTCTTGACTGTTCCACCCAATGTCATGCAAAACCTAATTTATTTGGAAAATTATTTGCAAACAGATCCTATCTCTCCTGGCTTGTCTTTTAGGAAAAAAAAAAATCTGTGAAGGCTGCACTGGTTGAGCTGTCTAGCTGGGGTAGTGTTGTGTCCAGATATTCAAATGTGGAAATAACTCACCTTAAATAACCTGAGTTTTATGTGGGCATGATGTTGCTTTACAGTTGCTATTTACAAACCTTTCGTTGGTATAATCTTTACTGATGTGGGCAAGGGCATTAAATGACCAGGGATCGTGTGTTTACTCCTGGTTAAATTTATATTTGCTACTTCTTGTCATGATAGTGTGCTGCTTGTACACTTATAGCAAGTAAAATATCTTCCTCAGAGTCCTTCTGTAAACAGTTTGTATGTGATGTTATGGAAATACTTCTAGTTAGGCAGGAAATAGAACGGCTGGGAACATCTGTGGTGAAATTCTTTTAATGAAAGCTCATACTTTTTCTCAAAGAGAACTAGCAGTCCTTCAGTAGAAAAGTCACAGTGTTAGAAATAGCAGTCATTAATAGCTTAACTTCTGTAATAATAATTTTAGACTCTCGGATACTGCTTGTATCAGAAGCATTTAAATTATTAAAAATGTTATGTTTGTATTTATTACAAGAATAGACTTTGTGCTAAGCCTTTTCAGATATTTTAAGTTGTAAAACAGGATTATTGGAAATGTTTTCTGCAAATGAATAAGTGAATTTTCTTATAAAGCCTATTCTACTCCAAATAAAACAGAAGACTAGAAAAAATTGCTTTTCTGAGCCGTAAACATGGCTATGTTGTGTAACAAATATGACTTGCTTATTTCCACAAATATTGCTGCACAATCTGCCACCTGCTTAACTCACTTATCAAGTTAAGACATTTTGCCAATTAAAAAGATAAAAGGTCCTGATATGAAATGAGTAGCATAACCCTGTTAAACCTGTATTTCTTTATTTCAGGAGGGACCTCAGTTAGGATTTAAGGTCAAGGAAAGCAAGTTGTGTGCGTAATGAACAGTGAATATTTTTCTTGCTGCCTTTTTTAGTGCCACAAGTAAAAGTGCTCATGTTTGGAGATTTTTCTTGAGGGTTAACCTCACATATGGGCTTTGGCCCTTGTGGTAAGTTATGGGTATACCCCCGTGAACACCACACTTACCTGAGGTGTCAGCTCCTCAGGAAGATTTCTGTTGTCTCCTTTCTCTTCCTCCCTCCCAGCCCACCACCCAGTTAAGCAAAAATCTGTCTGCCATCTTTGTAGTTTGCTAGCTTGAACAGAAGAGACTCAGGGGAACATGAAGTGCAAGGAATGATATGTTGAATGTTTTAAACCTTCCAGTTCCACAGGAACTGCTTGGTCTCCACAGCAGGCGTGACAAGCAGTCCCTCCTCGAGGGGAGCACTGGTAGCTGTCACACAATGTTTGCCAAAATGGTCTTCAGTTGTGCAGCTTGGTTAGGAGTGGCTGGAAAGAGAAGTCTCTTAACTGCTCAGCAAGCAGCAGAAGGACTTTGTGCCTTTTAAAAGGTGGAGACATTTTTAGCTAATGAAAGTACTGGATGCTGCCCTGTTCTCTGTTTTGTTTTCAGCTTGGCAAGATGTTTTCAAATAGGCTCTGATATGTTGCACTTAGGCCGTTCCTGAAACAATGGTGTGCAATGTCCTAGGCTCGTCCCTGGGGAGCTATCTTTGCTGTTTAATAGCAGGAAAGCTGTTTAACATGACAGGAAAGACACAAATAGGTCCTTGATGTGGTGACTGCCAAGATCTGTATAAGCACATTTTGTGTGTCTTTAGAAAATGGGGAGTTCCAGCAGCACTTAAAGCTGGTATGAGGCACTTGAGATGCAGTATTTTCTGTCCCGAACTTGCAGTGAAGCATGGAAGATTGAGTTCACATGAATGATTTTAACCAGCAGCAACTTAAGTGCTTCTATTAAGATGCCGTTCTATTGTGTTGACCAGCAAATGGTTTTTCACTGCTAGGGTAGCTTTAAAGTTCCATTTCAAGTTTAGTTTTAGACACATGTTCATCTACATTGGTATTCCTTAAAACATGTTATGTTGCTGTCTACTTAAATACATTTTCCTGAAGTTGTGAGTTTAGTTTTGATAGCTTAAATTTTCTTTCATTCTTAAGGGACTTAATGTTAATTGTGCTGATATGTGTAATCAAAAGGATGAAAAGCAGAAGTGCTTAAACTTCAAATTAGAAAAATTGTGTGAGCCAGCCCAGTGGGGGTGATTATGTGCAAAGAACATTTTTAGTCCTTTAGAAAATCAATACTGATCTAGAGTAACTCAGAGTCTTAAGTGAGCTGTGAAACAATGTAGAAATAGATAATCCATTACTTAGACACAGAAAAGTTTATTGCAACTTCCCTTGTGTGATCTTGTCATACCAAGGTAGTCATCTACCAAGAGGGTAATAGTATGTGTCTGCCCTGTTGTGTGGAAATGACAATACAAATTAACACTTCTTGTAAAGTAATTGCTTGGTTGTTTTTTAGTCATGGGAAAACACCAAATCTGGGACTGATCCTGAACTTGTCAAATGAAGTCAGTGCAGCTGGGGAGGAGCAGCCTGCTGGGTTGCCATTTTGGGCTGTGAATAAAACCAATCAAGATAGTTATTGGAGCAAAGTCACTGAGTGATACCATAGTCAACAAACCACTATGAAACCACTGCGTCAGTGTTTTCTGCATAGCCTCTAAGAGTGCTAGGACTGATTCTTGAAGGAATTTGGGAAGTTGATCAGTTACTGTAAACTTTACTTTTCTCAGTTCATGTCCAGCCTATAAGCTTAATCATGCCTGTGTCATCACTGAATTTTTTTTTAATCCTTGGAAAAAATTAATGTACTAACTTTGTCCCTGAATTGGTTATACTCTACTTTATACTCAGAAATTTGTGACTTCTCTTGCAAAGTGAATCTGTATATACCAAAAAAGAGAATTTGGATGCTATTACTTTTGTAACTTGATATTGCAAACTGTGGCCATCAATTTTATGAGGAAAATGTTAGAATTGAACTTCTTAGTGATCTTTTGGTAGATAAGATATGATTATATTGGATAACTTAGCACTGATTATAGTGCTTCCTACATGCTTAGAAGTGCTGTCACCTTGCTTTTTAAAGAACATTATCAGTGAATTTGATCATAATCTGAATTT
Source organism: Leptocoma aspasia (assembly GCA_013399835.1). NCBI lineage: Eukaryota > Metazoa > Chordata > Aves > Passeriformes > Nectariniidae > Leptocoma > Leptocoma aspasia. Next base: position 128,313 of record VXAX01006416.1, on the reverse strand, counting down.
GCTTTTAAATGGCTGTGGAGTTTCATGAACACAGGAAGATGTGTTTCAGCTTCACAAGCACTTTTGGCACAAAGGCAATAATGCAGGCAAGGCTCTGGAGGCTCTTTAAATTCCTACTGTCTGCCCTACTTTTTCTTCCATAATATCCTTTAGGCAGGATTTCAGTGCCATAGTTAAGTCAGTGACATTTGTTAGAGTCATATAACATCAGCTCACAGTAGTGTGATTAGATAAATAGCTTCTGAGTTCAAACTAAAAGCCATTCTGGCCTCTCTATCCAAGATTGCTGCAGATACTGCACAAGGAAAAATGTTGCATATTAATGTGCAAGTCGTGTGGTCAAAAATGTATTTTTCAAGTTTCTTCTTTGTACAGTTGTTTTCAAGGGAAGATTATGGTTCCTTGAAAATTACTAAGCCTTACACATACTCTTTTCTGAAGGACTCTCTGAAGGACTAGCTGAGAAAAAAAAAATCAAGTTCTTGAATCTAACATTAGTCTAAGCTAATATATGTTCTAGCCATTAACTTAATATGTTGGTTGTGAAGAAAGAATTACCGTGTTGAATTAGAAGCAGGCACAATTGATGAAGTTCAGTGATTCAGTCAAAATTCCAAATTTGTTCCAGGTTGATTGGTTTGTTGGCTTTCTTTGCCTTTACTGTAACAAAGTAGACCTCTGTAGTACATCAGCAGAAAGTAGTTTGCAAACTTAAAATCTTAATTGTATATGCTATAAGAGTCCTGTTTGGGAGTTCTTCCTAGTCCTTTCTTGGGTTGTTGAAGCCAAATTTGTATGTAAGCATAGATTTACTTTATGATGCAAAAAATTAAGTCTGTGAACTTCTCTTACTTGGATTTGTAAGTAACAGTGTCTCTCCCAGTTACTTTATGTTTATCCCTAGCTATAACTAGGGATAAACATAACATCCCTATAACTTATAATGCTTGCCAGCTCTTTTGTAAGGAAGCATGTTAAAAAGTAGTTGAAAAACAGTTAAGCTGTTCTCACATATGACTTTCCAGAACACAGGAAACTGCTCTGTGTGCATGAGAGCAAAAGAGAAAACTCAGCTAGCCTTTTAGTATCTGTGTGAAATGTGGCATGAAGAGAAGCTAAAGTCAGTGATTTCATCTATGTGAAATCAGGTTGGGTTTCATGTGGAAGAAAACATACAATGAAAAAAATGCGGCAAGGTGTTTTGTGGTAAGACTTAAAACAATTGAGCAGCCTGGTGAAATGCCTTTTGTGTCTAGGTAGTGTTTACCTTGCTTCAACAAGGAGTGATGTGAATGGTTTCAGGAGGCTTTTTCCAGCCCTGTATTCTTGATGTTGAGCAAGGTGAGGTGGACTGTAGTATTAAAGAAGGAATGCATTCAAGCATTGCAGCTTGAATGGCTTCCTCCTTTCTGGCTGTGTTTCAGCCATTTCACCCATGGTAATGTGTGAGGGCTGGGATCTTCACAAAGGCTCGGCCAGAAAGAGGTCTGTGTTGGCATTATTCTGCTCTCAGGGCTTGTGTGGGGGTTTTCTACACATGTCTGTAAAACACACACTCTCTGAGTGTATCCAAGGAGGATATGGAGAAACAAAGGGATCAGGATTTGTACTGAGGAAGGCAATTCATTGGATCTGGGAAGGGTTTGCCAATAGTATGAGCTAACCATGGTGAGACCCCTGTCCCCAATGACTCTGGGTCCTGATTTTGTGGACAGAGGCTGCAGAACAAAGGGCAAGAATGTGGCATATCCTGTACTTGCAATGAAGCAGTAGAGGGCACCAGACAGTAAGGAGCAACTTTTTGTACAGGAGTTAGGGAGAGAACAGACTCGGAGGAAATAGAAGTGGGAAAGACACCAGTCTTCAACATCACTTCCTGCTTGGTTTTTTGGGAAGTTCTGTACTTCATGGATGACGAGGCACAGCTGCAACTATAAGAAAAAGGAGAACTGCTTCAGATGTTTCTTTCCCTAATCAGAAAAATACCTGAACTAGAAACTTACTGAAACATAGGCCCCTTACATAGACTAAGTATAGCTTTAGTATATTATATATTTTAAAGTTAGGAAATTCAAAGATTTAAGGTTGCCTGTAATGTGTATGATGAACTGATGTAACAAAGTTCAGATACCTAAACTGAGGATAATACATTGAGATGTATTTCAGTCTTTAATTCAGTCCTCATTGGCCAAAACATCAGCGCACTGTAATATCCTCATGCAATTACTTTCCATCTTGTTGTCATATTTGTCATTAAAAATGGATGACAATGGGTTTTTTTTAAGGTGGATGAAGTAGTTTCATTAATGTAGGTATGTTCAATCCCTCTCATATCAAAACACCCATGCTCTAGGCTTTCTAGTACAATAAACTAGTTCTGCCATCTTCCTTTTCTTTTTCCCCAGACAGTGGTATGTAGCACTGTATAGGTAACTGATATGTGTTAGGCTTTGTCCTAGTTCAGAACAAGCTAAAAAGAAGTCAATCATCATTATCACCCTTGGTTATTTGGAAAATAACCAGGACAACCCTGATGCACTGGTAGTGTATCTGGTGCATGTTGGAGTTGTTTTCTGTGAATTACATTGCGTTCCAAATTTGGTGGTTTTGTTAGTGGTCATCTCTGAATGTATGGTAGGCTAATTAATATTTTTATCTTTGTAGTAGACATGTGAATCATATTTGTGCTTGATATTTACTAGCTAGATCACACAGAATCATGCAGAATATTCTGAGGTGGAAAGGAACCACAAGGGTCATTGAGTGCAGCTCCCAAGTGAATGGCCATAGAGGGATTGAACCCACAACCTTGGCATCATTAGAACCATGCTCTAAGCAACTGAGCTATGAAAACTTAATTCAGTTCTACATATTACAATTCCTGTAAACTTGACAAAATACATTGTGAATGCAGAGGCAAAATCACTTTGTGTAGTAGGTGCTCAAAGCCGACTAGTGTTTCTGTAAAACACACCTGTGGTACATAAAGTAAAAAAAAAATATGGGAACCACAGTCAGATTTTAGAGATTTTATAAGTGAGATTTCCTGTTCCTTTTCATTATTGTGTGTATAATATCCAGTTCTGGCTGAAAATGGGGAATGAAAAGGGGTGGATTTAAAATGTTGCACTGAGGCTACAAGTCAGTGCTGTAATAAAGTCAGTGGATGAGGATAGACAAAGACTTCGGGAACAGTACTTCAGACTGAATGCCTGGAATAATATGTGATGACTCTGCACTCCTCCTCAGGCTGTACAGCATTTAAAAAATACATGCTGAAGAACCTTTGTATCCCTGAAAAAAAAAAGGCAGAAAGATTTCTACTGTGCGATTTACTCCTGCTGAGTCAGTTTAAGCATCTAGGTCAGGTTTCACCTGCCTGCAGTTAAATTTTATTCAGTTCTTGCATCTTTCTTAAAAGCCTCTGTGGTGCTTGATTGGTTTCTTCAGAACAGCTTGTAAAGGATTTGATGACAGCTGAAATAAGCTGGTGTTTCCTGGACATGGGCTGGTACTGTACATTAAAGAAGGGAAACTCAAGAGGTTACAGTAAGAGTTAGAGGGAAGGGAGAGCTGCTGTACTGCTTTAGGAAGCATTTAGTTGTCATCTTGGGCTTCACATCATGTTGATGCATGGGGAGACGCAAGACAAGAAGTGCTGTTTCTCTTCACCCATTTGCTTTGAGACAAGACTACAGATAAGGAAGCTTCTGAGGTACAGCATCTTAAGCATTTCAGTTGAGCAGATTATACAGGTACAACTCTGAAAAATGAAGTCTCTTTGCTGTGAACTAGAACTGGCTCCTGAGTGGCATGCTTGAAGTGTGAACAGAGCAAGTTGGGACTGTCTGCACCAGCTTATACAGACAGGCCTGAGGCAGAGCTTAGAAACAAAACATCACTTCTTCAAGAGTCTGTGTTTGTACAATCACCAGCCTGGACTGTGAGAGGCACAGGAGGAAGGTGTGTGTTCACCATTTGGCAAGATGGATGCAGGCAAAAATTACAGTTGACCAAGCTGTGGAGGACCTGCGGGGGTTTGAAGACTTCCATCCAAGTCCAGCCTTGCCAGGCCCTCTGCAGACACCATTAATTTAGTTTTGTGACTGCTATCCCTGCATATTTGTTCGACCTGGGTTATGTTATAGCCCAGAGCAGGAGTTTTGGAAGAATTTAAGGTGGTAATTTACAGCTAGCTGAATTTCCAGGTCCTCTCAAACGTAATGTGTGTACTGCTGCAGATTAAATCCAGCAGCTTCCTTATTTGCATGGATGTTCTTAAGTTGTCCTCTCCTAATGGCCATAGCTTGTCACAAGGCAAACTTTGAAATTACAGCCATGAGATTAAATGGCTGATCAGTCTTCCTGTTGTATTGCTCAAATAGCTTTTACACATTGTGATGGGGAGAAGGCATAATTAGAGCAGTAGAAATAGGGGTGTTTTGTGTTTGCTCGTTGGCAATTGTCTAAAAGATTTCTGTGTTTCTGTAATGTGAAAGAAATACCTTAAAAACAAAACAAAAGACACCCCCCAAGAAAACCTCAAACATATCTCACACAAAATAGACCAGATTTTATTTAAGTAAAATAAGTCCTTTTTTGTTCAGCCCTAGTCCTTAATGTACTTTTACGAGTAAATCCCCGACAGTGGTTGATTCATGTTAGTCTATAAAATCAGGAGATTTTTTCCTAAACAGGAAAAAATGTTAAGACACTTGAGATGCATCAAGGATAGAGACATCTTAGCTGGGGCAGAAGCTGAAGTACAACAGGTGAAATGAGTAATTCTGAGACAATGAATTCTAGGTTCCGAAACTTGTGCATTGATAAAATGTTCTCTATCTGTCATTAGCTATAATTATTCCTGTTGAGAGACAGGTTGTAAAATTCAGAGTAGCAGCAACTTCTGTGGACTTAAAATTTGCTTTGTAATATTAACCTATGAATTTAATTTTAGGTAAGGTTTTAAAGAGTGTCTTCCAGAGTGGAGAAAAGTAAAGGAAATCTGTCTGAAATCTATGTCAAGAGGGTGATCTTTACAAATTGACAAAGATTCCTAAGATCAATCAGCCCATCTTAGTTTAAGTGAGGAAGGTACCAAACACATTGACTGCATTGTGGATAGAATTAATGTATCCATGTAGAGCAAGAGACCAGCTTCCAAGGACAGGATTTCTTCAGTGTATTGCATTATAGCAGAGAAAACTTGGCAATTGGAGTGGGTGTGCACGCTTGTAGAAAGGAGGCTGCAGCTTTTGATTTGGTGATGTTGGACAAGAATGACAATTGCAGCACCTAATTTAGTCACATGGGCTTTGTCAGCCAGGCTTTCAATGTAGCATAGAGAAAGGCTTCCCTGAAGCACTCATTGATGTTACAGTTAAGATTCTGCTCTAAGTCTGTCTGCAGGAGCCTGTTCCACCATAGAGGGACCAAGGGGTATCAGTTGGAGGCGCTTTTTTTACCCCTAAACTTTTTTTTTTTTTTGGTGCTGGTGTTTTGGTTTGGTTTTGATTTTTTTGGTTTTGTTTTTTGTTAACTCAGCTGAAATCACTGCTTCATGGGATCATTCTGTGTGGAATTATACCTTTAAAATAATCAGAAAATGAAATTATGCAGGAGGGCATTTGAGCTATTTATCTTAGTATAAACACAGGATTCATGTTAGCTGCCTAAAGTTTCTATGAAGATTTAGATCTTGGAGGTTACATCCATGAGTCTGGGAATACCCTCCCTTCCACCTCTTTTCTAGCTTTATCACAACAGAACCAGTGGAAGTAATTTCAGATGGATTTTGCTGTCTGACAAGTTCTCTGCAAATGGTTCACCAAGTAAGATTTTTAGGAATCACTAAGATATGGTGAAGAGTGGAATGAAAACCTACACTGCTCAGCTGAATTACTGCAGCTGATTGATGGTCAAGGGATGCAGAAGTACTGCTACTGCTCTTACCTGGCTCTCTTCACCTACCTAAATCTTTTGTCAAAGATGTTTCCTGGATTCAGACTTCAGATTGGGCTTCTGCAAACCATGTACTAGACTTTGGTGGTGACTGTGAATAATAATGCTTAGGAGCTCTCGGGATAGCTATTCAGCTAGGAATGGGGCAAGGAGCCAGAAGGGGAAGAAACTATACCTGTGGCTTGTAGCTGTGCTGGGAAATCCCATCAGAAAGTCCATGTCTGGCCTTCTGGCAGGTGATACAGAGACTTGGAAAAAAACTCCAGCATCGACTTTGTGTTCACCAGGGGCTGTGATAGCAAAAGAGTCAGGGAATACCTGCAAGCCATGAGGTGCTCTGTGTGGAGGGTGCATCTCTGATACCATCCTGGTCCCATTAGTGTGCCTGGACTAGTGTAGGAGGAGAACTGGCAAACCAGCAGTAAACTTTCACTGAAGGCAGGAATCCCCAGATTGGCCTTTTGGCCAGCAGCACTGTGGTGATTTGGAAACCTTGGACCTCTGCATGAGTGGGCTATTGGCATTCCTAGTGATGCTTCCCAGCCCAAAACAATGCCGATGAGAGTTACTGCAGTTTTTGATGGATAGCATGGGTTTCTGCACTGGGATCATCACTGCCTCTGAAAGCATCCTGGAGTCAGGACAGGGCAAAAGGTGTAGTGTGTAAGCTCTCCTGAGCTCCAGCTTGTGTGGTCTGAGTCCAGTTCTGCTGGGTGTTGTGCTGAGTACTTGCTCACCTCTTTGAAAGCAGAGACTGACACCTTCTGTAGACCAAGATCTACATAGTATTGGTCATTTTTTCCAAACTGAATCCAGTGACTGGGTAATTAAACTGCTGTATAATACAACAGCTAACAGCCTGGTGCCATTAATCTACCTATTTTCGCATGGACCCTAGACCTATTAAGAGTTTTGTGCTTAAAAGTAAAAAGCCTTAGCTTTTCCAGAGAAAAGTTAATGCTCAGACCCGGTAGCTAAAAGGCTTGGCCTCCTTAACATGACAAGAATATCTTGTTAGTCATTTTTCCCATATTGCTGTGATAAATCTTTATTGTTTGTGGATTAGAGGGTTTCCTCAGGAAGTGTTCTTCCAGAGATTGCCAGAAGGGTATTGCTTGCTGTGTGAATGAGAGCACTCCATGAGAGTGGGGCAATATTGAATGTGTCCAGAGATCCACACCTGAACCTCACATTAGCAGGACAGGCGTATAATCACTTTGTTGACTATACAATTGAAATAACTACACACTGTTGAACTGTTTGGCTTTCAGCTCCTGCAGGCGATTCAGGCTTCCTTTGAGCCTTTGTGTTGTAAAGGAAGGGCCACTGTGTTCTTGCAGAGTGTTTGGCTGTGTTGCAACAAACCTGGTTACTGATGCCCAGGCATACTTTCATTGATGCACAGATCAAATGACTGTTGGGAGTGGCTTTTGGGGTGACGTCCCACATACAGTGATGTCAGCAAAAGATTTTAAAAAATTCAGGTGTGGCATAATCTGCCAATTAAACTGATTAGTGCTCTGGCTGAGTCCTGAGAAGGAGCTCTGACTGCAGCCCTGCTTGAAGCCTTTCATGTAGTGCCTTTGGCTCACCTTGTTACGAGACTTTTACCAAGTGCCTTCACTGCAGAGTGCTGTAAATTGTGGTAGGATACCATACCAAGGGCTGTGTGCTAGCTCGCTTGCCATCAAGGCAAATCTGATACTGGCTCACAAATGTCCCTGACCGCTTGGAAGCTGTGACACTGGAAGAGGTTCTGCGACTCCCGTGGGATCGGCATGGAGTGCATCGCTGCTCTGTTGGCAGAAGTGAAAGCTAGCCAGGAGGCAATGCAGGCTGGGCAGAAAGCACTAAAGCACGATGTGGAAACATCTCAGAAGGAAATCAGAACGGTGTTAGCATTGCAGAGGAGCCAGCAACAGGTGAAAGAAGATCTCAAAGCAGAGGTGAAGTCCAGTCACTTGGATATAAGAACTGTGCTTGAGGAAATCCAGCGAGTAAGAGAAGAAATGGAAGCTCGATTAAATACTCAGGCTGATCTGGTCTTACTGATCAAAGAAGTGAGCACCAATTTAACATGTGTAGACAAGGCTTTCCAGAAAATGGAGGAGAGGCAGAAAGTTTTTACCAGCCTGCATCTTCCCATGAGAGAAAATGTTGAGCAAGGATTTTTCTTTGAAAAATGCTTACACCAGGCGCACATGGGTTTTGAAAGACCTGTGGAAGCTAACAGTTTGGATGAGGAATGTGAAAAGAAGGTGCTTGGGGGTAAGACAATTGTCACTGTAAGTGTGGGGAGAGAAGTGAGATTGTTTCTATTAGTGCTTGTCAAGAAATTTGTTTAGTCTACTTTGAATGCTTTTAAGAAATTTAATTGTTTTTAGAAATTGAATCTCTTGCTTAAAATAATTTCTAGTTAGTATAGATACTACTACACATACCTTCCTAGTACATGATATGCAAAGGAAGGCATTGATTTGGTTCTGCAAACCAAAAAAGCGTGTTCAAGATTTTTCTGGTTAATCCAGAAACAATGCACAAGATAGAGAGGCTCAGGAGACCAGCAGCACAACGCAAGCTCTGAGGTACCCAGCCAGACAAATACTATGTCAAGTACTGGGCAGAACCCCAGCACCTAAATGTAACTTTATGGAACACACCCTATGTACTGACAGTTGGGTATTTCTTGCTTCTGAATGGCTCTTAACTAGAGAAGCTATGCATGAGAAACAGTTTGCTTCATGGAGAAGCTTGGAGTGGGTCTAATGCTCTCCCCAGTGAACTGGAGTCGGCTGCTGTGCCATCCTTATAATGGCTGTAGGGGGAGTGAGAGGATTTGTGGACCTTTTCCAAGATCCAAATCAAATCTTCTGTGAATGATTCAATGATCAAAAGGCCTAGTCTTTGCAAAATCACTGCTTTTTTTTTTTTCTTTACTGGTGTGAAGAAGGGCTTTAGGTGGTGATTTTGTCCAGTTACTGTACTACTGGACTGCAGAATGCATTTCTGATTTCCAGACTTCCAAAACCAAACTTTTCAACTACATTAAGTAAAGTGGTTTTGAGCCTGCTGGAGAGGAGTCCAGAACCTGATTTAGAGGCGGAAATTGTTCTGTGTTACAAGTCTGACTGTACAGAGGTGGCAGGTGAACAGGCCCAGGTGAGGACTTGGGCTGTTAACCAATACCATGTTTAAATTAGACTCTGTCATTGATGTGGTGGTATCAGTAATCAGACTCATGATGCTTTTGTCTTAATGAAAGCATGGCTTTTGTTTTGACACCACACCAGGCCTTCTGTACAAATCTGGAAATGATCTGTCATTGCCCAGAGGTACAGAGGCCATAAATAAACATCGTAGTGTCAGTGGTGTTAATCTCTAGAGGCAGTTCATGCTACAGAGGGCTCATGCTTTTCAGCATTTGAAGTGGCTGTGTATAGCACATGTCTTATGATAAAATTGCCAACAGGAATGTCACTGAGTTTCACTTCATGCATGTTTTTTTGTTCAGCTTTTTTTAGTACAGTATCAAGGGCTGGCCTGGTTGAATGCTTGAATGAGTTTCTTTGAAAATACTTGGTGGTCTGGGCAGCAGGATAAAAGCAGTGGTATGAAACTGACAAAGTGATAAGGGCTGGCAAAACTCTGGAAACAATGGATATTTGGAACCTTTTGTAATTTGTGGTTAGCTGTTATATCACTGTATTTAAATGAAACTTCTTCATTAATTAACTAACTGTGTGATGTAATTTTTTCCCCAGGGTAAAAATTGTCTGCAATTGTTCAAGTTTAACACAGATGGTCCTAGAGATGGTTGTAAAACTCATTTCAAATATTTAATTAAATTACGACACTAGCATCTGTATCAGTGAATTTACCCAATACTCTTACATCAATAATGCTCTAGTTCTCTATTTGTCATAAGTGGAGCATCCAGGAAGGGAGGTGGAATATATGAGAGAGTAGGAGTACGTAAGCCAGTAGGGAAGGGAAGAACTGACTCTACATGACCAGCTCTTTTTTTCCCCTCTGTTCTTGATTATTATTTCTTGTGATTTTTGAAGGAGCTTCAGAAGGTAACCAGTAGTTTCCTACACACAGTATTGTGTATAAGATTGCTGGAAATTTGCCATGGTTGCTCTCAGATGTGAACTGGCATTTGTGTAAAAGTGTCTACTCAAAAGATGTTGTTATATCTTCACAGCAAGAAAAGCATTGGTCATGTTAGTTAAATGGTGGTAAAAATAACTAAAACTGGCAGCCAAGCTTGATCCTTTTGTCTTACAAATTTGTATTTTGATTTGGGTTGATAGGCTCTAATATTAAACTGCACAATGGTATGTTTCTAATTGAAAATACATCCTTTAACAGTCTGCATCTCTGAGCAGAAGTGTAGGGAAATCTCCAAGAATACAAGGGCATTTGAACATTATAAAGCGCAATATGCTGACAATTCTCTAACTAGCAGAAAATCTTAACCAGAGAGGATTTATCTGGAAAATTAATAGGCTCAGGAAGCACTTTATACCAGGCTCAGTAAGGAAGGCATAGAGGATGTATTTTGAACAGGAAGACTGTTTTCAAAGACTTAAAAAACAAATGCACGCTGTGGAAGACTGATGTATTAAAACAATAGCTGATATGTCAGTCAGACTAACATTAACTGAGAATCAAAGCTTTTGTTCTTAATACTGTCTGCAGTTGTGAGATTGAACCTTACACTGCTGGGATGATTCTAGGGTCATTTGACAACCTTCAAACCAGGTGCTTGGGATTCAGAAAGGATTGAGTCTTGTTGCTTAGTTTGTCCCTTGTATTTTCTGCATGTTCCTATCTTTCTTTTCTCCAGACCTCACCTCTCAGGTTTTTTCACTCTATCATGAAGAAATCTTGTTAAGTTGAAACTATACAAAGTAATCTGCTTAGATGTCTTCATTAAATTGCCAAGGGATATTTATCTATTGCATCAGCCTTTTATTGCAAAATTGTTTGCTCATTCCCTTTGTGATCAAGGGGGGAAGACTGGCCCTATCTGCACAGCAGTGCTGTACTCCCTTTCCAATCTGAAGGCAACAGAGAAACCTGAAAATACAGTGTTTACGAGTCAAGTGCTGATTTATGTAATCTGGTTTCCTCTGACATGAGATGATTGTGTACTGTGAAAGCATTGAGGTTGCCACAAAACTAAGAATATTAAATAAATGATGAAATTTCAGGACTGCGAATATATATTGAAATATATTACATTTTAGAACTTTGTTAAAGTCTTATCTTTACGACTGAAAATTGCTAGCACTAAGAAATGCTGCAAGACCTCTATTAATAAAGCTCAGGCCTCAGCTGCAGAGAGGGAAGTTTTTACAATTAAAAATTTTAAAAGGAAGAAAAATAACAAAGGAAACGTGGAGAAAATGGTTTTGTATTCAGCAGTACTTTAGAGTGCAAGAGATATGAATTCCATGTTGCACACAAAAGTGGACAACTCTTATGTGAGAAATAAGTTACTGAATAGATAGGATGACAGATCTTGCATTTTATAAAAGTATTTTTTCAAATCCCAGTGTGAAGAGTATGCTGAAAAATATGCCACAGAATATATGAAGGTGAGGACGAAGTACAAAACCCTGTATCCAAGGTTATGGTGTTAGGAAGTAACACATTAATAGTGCCTGCTCTGCAATGCTACTGAAATAACCCTTTCTCCTAGTTAGTATTTCAGCAAGTGTTTGTAGGAATTTATAACTACTTTCTTTTGCACCTGTCCTTTACATTTTGATGATATTTCAGCATGAAATGCATATTAATTCGTTGTTGTTGTTATCTTAGTTGACAAGGGCAAGCAGTGGAGTCCCAAGAGCCCATGCATACGGACCCAAGCCTCCACAGATGCACGTTCACATGGCACAAAAGCAGCCGAGTTGACACAGTACAAAACAAAATGTGAGACCCAAAGTGGAATCATCCTGAAGCTGAAAAAACTCCTGACGTCCAGCAACCAGAAGTTCGAAGCATTAACTGTTGTCATCCAGCACCTGCAGTCTGAGGTAAAAACTCACAGCTCGTCACTTTTGGCTTTAATTGTTTGAACTCTTCTCAGCAAGGGCTTCAGAAAATATTAATATACTCATACTAAATTTTATGTTTCCATTCCTGGTTTCTGTTTTCCTGAGGAGGTTGCACTTCTAGCATCAGTTGGCTAGAAAAAACTCAAACCCATGACAGTGGTCTTTGTGGCCTCTGCGTGCTTTACATGCTCTTTAAAAGAGTTTTTAAATGTTTGTAGTCAGAGAGTCCTTCAGGGCTGAGTAGTTTCCAAGTATGTACTTCAAGTTCTGCCCTTGTAGGAAAGACTAGTTTCAACAGATAATCTACATGGCCTTGCTTTGTTATCTGACATTGGATGGAAGAGTATTTAAGGGATGGGTATGTTTTTGAGCTACTCAGAATAAAGTTTGAGTTTGTTAAAGTTTTATTTATTGAATCCTGCAGTGTTGATGGTGTCTTAAAATTATTAATAAAAATACAGAAATGCATCTGGAATTACAGAGTGGAATGAATCTGATGTGGCTTAAGTTTTCTGATCTGTTTGGAATATGTAATGACATAATCAGTTTGATACTACACTAGAAACTGTTGGTCTGCTTTGAAAACCTTTGAGAAAAGAAAAATGTGAAGTCAAGGAAATTGTAACAGTTATGAGTTTATACTGTATAGCTGATGCAGGCTTTAATAGCCATTTCTCTTGCATTTATAATTAATGTAAGATTGGTATAAATTTGATTTCAACTCTTTTGCTACATGGTGATTTTGCAGTCTGGTATACAAAAAAGCACTAAGTTCTCTTAGTATTCTGGCAGAAATGCAACATTCTCATGGGATAATATCTGCTTGCTTTCATTTAATCTAAAAATACTGCATTTATCTCGTAGTCTGGTTCAACTCTAAGAGCAGTGGCTCTTAGCCAGTTTGCTGGGATTGGTTTGGTTGGGATTTTTAAAACTCTTGGTCGAAACACCTTTCTCTGCCTAAGGAACTAGTTAGAGATCTTCAAAGCAATTTGATACAGGATTTTTGGATGCCTGTCATCTAAGATGATATTGTGAAATTTTAAGTGAAATTCTCACTGTTAAACTTCTGCGCAATCTTCTAATTATGGTAGAAGAAGCACACTGATTTTTTTCAGTAACTCTTAAAATTAAATGTCTTGGCCTAGTTTCTTCCCTCTGATATTTTTTATTGCAACATTTTAAAACTCGCAAATACTTTATAAAGGTCGTGTTTAGTAAAAAGAAGCCCATCACACTAATTTGCTCCTTCTAGGCTATTTAACAGGTTGTTCTAGCCTAAATGAAGGGGTTTTTTAAGAATAATTAGGGGTTTTATTAAAAAAAAAGTGATTTTGAAGGAGGGAAGAGAGAACTGCATGGAAGAAGCTAATGATTTTGCTCCTTATTCCTATTTGTTAGTCTTTTGCAGATAGAAAGAAAAAATACCTGTGTCAAATTACATAAAATTAGTAATCTTTTGGACAGTTAAGTTTGAGCACGTGAAATTGAGCTAGATAGGACACACTGATGTATTTTCATACCAGTTATTGATTTTGAGGTTGCTCTCTACTTTCCTGGGGTAAGACAATACTTGCTGAAGACTCATGGCCTTACTCTTGTGGAAATACCATAGGGATGAGAAGGACTCTTCTGCCATGGTGCTATAAGGAATACTTAGAATCTGTTAGTTAGCTGTGGGAAATATCCTGAAGGATTTCACTGTTCTAGGGAACACTCTGAAGAGTAGTTATAGTTTTGTTCATTTGACTTTTTTTCTTTTAGGGTGAGGGGTGGAGTCTGGTATAGCTAACAATCTTAGCTGCCCATACGATTATTTGTCTGAAGTATTCCTTGGGGACCCCTTTGATGTAGTTTTCAAACTCTGGATAAACTCAGGGAAAAACTTCAAGTTAGTCTTTAACTCATGAGCTAAGGTCTCGTAGGTTAACTACTGCAGAGCCAACTGAAAGTAGCCTCAGCTTTTCTGTGTTTTTAAAAAAAAATTAAAAACCATGCTTAGCTGATTACATGAGGAACAAAGCTGTGTTTCCATTCTTCCCACTAGAGCAAGTGTGAAGTGACATGATGCAGCCTAAGAAACAGCCTGCTGGAACCAGAGGGAGGACCTGCTCTGGACTCCTCTGGTGCTGCTCTGTCCCTACAGAAAGCCAATTCAGCCTGCCACTACCAGAAAGCTAAACCAGCCAAAGAGCATTTCTTTGCCAGGTGGTGATGTGGATTGTCCTAATGTTTGGTCAAAGCCAATGTGAGGGTGGGATGGGGTGAAGGACAGGCTGCCTGGCCAAATGGACTAAAGTACTGGAGTGAGCACATGGGTCACTTCAAGGCTGGGCAGCCCAGCCTGAGCCTCTTGGCAAAATCTCTTTTTGGCTGCAGCCTCTTCTTTCCCTCCAAAGCTGAAGTGACTGGGATATGATTTGGCTGTTAGATTTGTTTGCCTTTACTGTCATGTTGTTTTTTCTTCTTTTTTCCCCAAGAGTTCCCAATGTATTTCTGCACAGAAGATTGAAGTTGTTTCTTATGAGCTCATTTGAAGTGGAATATAGCTGCAAACAAAATCAGGACTTACTGGCAATGACTTCTGTCAAAACTGCAGCTAGCCCATCCGGAGTGAGGTTGAGAGGCTGCTGTCAAAGGGTTAAATGGGATTGAGCAATGCTGCTCTGATGTTTCTAGCTGATCAGGAATCTCTCAAAAAACCCTGAGCTCAAACCTGTTTGTTGCAAGAGTTACCTTGGAGCTGTCAATAGTAACAGCTGCTTCTGATAAAACCTTCCCACTTGATCGGTTGGTGTTTCTTTAGGGGGGGTGGGGAGGGTGTCTATGCTTAGCTACCTTTACCAAGACTCTTCTGAGTTAAAAATCCTAAAAGTCTGATTTCTACCTCACAGGGGCTATTGTTGCACTGGGTAAATGCTAGATGGAGAACCTCTTGGCATCCAGAATATTTGATGGCAATGAACAGTGTGGCTGATGAGAACACGGAGTTTTTCCATTGTTGGACAGCTGTGTGTATGCTGGCAGTGATAGGAACACGTGTTAAACTGTGCACTAATCACAAAAGCAAGTTGAGTACTTCTAGAGTACTGCTTCCCCCGATCCCCTGGTAATTCCTGTTACTTCATGACTACTTTCCTGTTTTTTAAGTTCAAACAAGAAATGAAAAGGCCAGTACAGAGGAAATGGTGAAACTGACCATTTACAATAAGCGCATGAAGTGCCAAGGAAAGTCATTTTCCATTAACATTCAACTGCACTGAGCTCTGAAATCTGCACTACTGTATTTGAGTTGATCTTTTAACTTCCACTAGTATTCATTTTGAATTTATTGTCCCTTCAGCAAGAGATATATTCACAGATGCTTTAACGTGGTTAGCATGTTTGTGATAAGTCAGGTTGGGGATGCTACTCTTGCAGCTCTCCCCTCTTTTCCCTAGCCCTTGTGTATGTTTGGGCTTCTTTGGGAAGCCAGTAAAAAAATTACTATGGGTCTAGTTTTACAGGTCTGTCCATGTCGAAAGTGTTTTGGGTATGTCCCCATGCAGTGGTTCACAGTGGGAAGGAGTGGAAGTGGAGAACCGCCAGTGCTGGGGTGGGGTGGGAATGTGTGCCTGAGAGGTCTGCAGCTGTGGCTAGGAGCCAGCTGCTCCCTTGGGAAGCAGTACATCACCAGCTAATGAGGCTGAGACTATGGCAGCTCCTGCCTGAGCCTCTGCTTCTTGCCTCCTGCGAGGTGTTCAGCCCCTTCCCCTGCCTCAGGGCTGCCCCCCAAGGCTGTGTGAGCCCTGCAGCTGGGCTGTTCTACCTTCCAACTACTGCTGTGTATAAACTCTTACATCTTTGGGAGTGGAGGGTGATTGTTTCAGCAGTGTGGTACTAGCTTGGCTTTAAATCTAGTTTTAAATTTGTCTGTCTAAGGCAAATTTAGCTGTCAAAGGAAAGGGTAATGTGTAGTTAGAATGGCTTTGTAACTGTTCAAAGTGTGAATTGATAGATACTTCATCTTCTTATTTTAGTGCATAAACTGCTACATTCAGAAGTACTACCGAAGCTGTTTAAAAAATATTTAGACGGTAAAATGTTGAGTTATGAATATCCATTTTTATTTTTCTAGTTTAATAAATTAATCCAATTAAACATCTCAGTAATTCTCTACAGATTCTGCTATAGAAGTGGGCTTCAAATTTTTATCTGTGAAACAGGTACTATAGAGATGAAAAGAAACTCGGTTTCACTGTTGTGCTTTTCTTGGTATGGTCGTGGGAATACTGCTTTTTACTGGTCAGACTTTACTTGGGAATATTGTGGTGCCATCTTTAAGAAGTTTCCTTAGTAGAGGAAAAGGCCATTTGAGAGGATACAGAGCCTTGACAGTAATGTGTGGATAACACTAATTGTGGATATGACACAGGAAATAACATGAGGAATGTGCTAGAAATTGTGTGACTGAGCAGGCTTCTGCATTTCTAGGTGGAAATAGAAATTAACCATTAGTATATGACCTATTGTAACTGGCATTTCCTGACATGTGCATGACTCTAAGAGTCAAAGTACTAGTTTGCTTGGGAACTTAGCAGTTTAAAATGTTTTTTTTTTTCCATTTTGGAATACATGAACACATCTATCAGAAATGTTTGTCCTGGCCTTTGTGGAAATTCAGCAGAAATGTTTATATTTATCAAATGAGAAATGCATATCTAGGTTAAGGGGCAGAAGTACATATTGCATCACTAAAGCCCAATAGTTTTGGAACAGTCATATCTTTTGACCTATAAGTCCTGTTGTTTAGAGCAGCTGTCTTAGAGTAAAACTTTTAGTTTTAATTTTCTAGAACTTAACATCAAACTTGGTCAGTTTTCATTAGAATTTTCACACCAGGTGAATCTGGCTTCCCAAAATATGAACATAACTTTTTATAAGAGAGAATAAGGTTATGTAATTGAGATAATTAAAAAAAAAAAAAGAAAAATCAGTTAGAAGTCAAAATATAATATCCTGATTTTTGAGGAATGCAAATACTTTCTGTTTGGTAACAGAGAATATTTGAGTAATACCACAGTAGTTTCCCCCTGTAGAGAAAACCTAGGCTCTGGAAGCCTGTGTCTGACAGGTAGCAGTTGGAAAGCAGGGAAGTTTTAGATGATTCTCAAGGTCTCTATAAAATGTGGTATGAATGAACAATAATGTTTTTGGCAGCAGATTGAAAATTTGTGAGCTCTAACATCCAGAAAAACATTTTAATCCAATAATTACTCTGAAACTAGGCTCTGATGGAAATAACTTCTTAGAAGACGCGTCAGTTAAGCAATTTACATCTGGGTATTCAGAATGGGTTACAGCTGAAGAGAATTGGGAGTCCTGTCCTATAGCTACTCCTAGCAAAAGGTGTCTTTGAAAAAGACGCCTTTGACTGAAACAAACTTGATGTTTCAGGCAACCAATGCTGCTTTCCACAAAGAACCTGATTTTCATGACTACCTTGTTATTTCTTGTAATTAATTTTTTTTTCAAGAAGCTGCAGAATTAATGACAGGAGCAAAATAGAGGTATCTGTTGCAAAATTTAAGGGAGCAGTTGGTAGAAGAAAGAAAGTAACATGTTTCTATCTTGTTTCCTTCTTGATTTGTACTACCTTTTCAGGTGAAATTCTACACAGTCTTAAAAATTAAATTAATAGTGTAATATTATGCTCAAGCATAGGCTCTTATTACAACATTTTGAATAACTTTATAATGGTAATATCAATTTTATAGACGTGAGAAAAATAGTGACAGTATAACTTGTCAAAGTTACATGGTATCTGGTGTCTACTGTGTCATGTTCAGATGAGTTGGACTGAGACAGAAAGCTTTAACAAAATACTGAGAAATAAATAATTGCTTAGATGAGGTAAACTTAGTTTTTATGAGATTGGAGTTTCTATAGGGAAGGAAGGAGTCATTCTGTGTGAGAAGTAAGAACTAATATTAGCATTCAGAAACGCTGTGAAGTAGCAAACGAGCTGTTATAGAGAAGTAAAATTAAATAGCTCATATTATTACATCTGGACCTATCTTTTCAGGGCTATTGCATGTAGGTGGACGACTTCTAAATTGGAAAACAAAGATCCCTGCGAGCCTAAGATCCTATGAAAAGCTTGCAAAAGCATAAGAGCCTGCAAGTAAACGTGTTAAATACATAGTGACTCATAGGAATCCTGTTCGGCTGGTTCTCTGCTTTAGTGTTTTATGCTTTAGTGTTTCATACACTAAACATCAGGGAAAAAACATTTGTTTCTCCATAGATGTACCTAGTAGATAAAAGAAGTAAAATATTAGAAATCACAGTTAATCTCTATCAGCTAAGCATGTAAATGCTATATTCTGAGTCTTAATTCTGTTTGAAGTAGTCAAGGTGAAAACTGATGGCGTATTTCACTGGTAAGAAGGCAGTGCATAACACAAATGAGGCCAAGAGCAAATGAGAAGCATTCGTTTCACTGTATATTTATTATTTGGAGATGTTTGGTTAGTGACATTTTTATTTATCACAGTAACAGTCTGCTGCTCCTTTCAAAAATATGCATGGAGGAGAGGGTAAATCCTGTTGTACCGCTTCCTTGGCTCATTTCTTTAGTCTGCTTTTGCATCGAGTGATGCAGAGGAACTGACATTGCAAGGGGGTTTTAAGTGAGGTACAGAGTAGGTGAGTTTATAAGAAATAAGTTTCTAAAATTGCTAATATCTAATGAGAATATTTAATTAGAGGATTGGATTTTGCTAGGAAAGAAGGAACAGGGACAAGTAGAAATACTGTGGTATAAGGACCAAAATCATCAAGTCAAATGTTGTACTGCAAAGCGGATATGAATGTCCCTTTTGTTGTCCTTTCATAATTACCTCCAGGCTGTACCTGATGACACACGAGTCACTGGAGTTTATGCAAAGATGTGACTCAATTTCTACACTACAGCCAATGATGGTGATCATGTTTTTATGACTAGAGCAGCACAAGGATGGAGTAGACATAAATTTCTAATGCTTCATACCCAAGAGGAATATCTCCTTGGATGAGAAAGACATCCTGTTGACAACTGAGGCTGTACCAGTATTAAAAAATATTTAAATTTTTAAATGATGATCTTTTTTTCCATACAACCTCAGCACATCTCTAGTAGTGTGTAAACATACATGTTACAGAAGTGCTTGCAAATTTACTAATTTATTAAGACTAATTTATTATGTTTTTAAAATGCTCATAATTTCTCTCTTAAGTTTAATTTTAGGAGTTAAGTGCTTGTGGTTTGGTTTGACAGTAAATGGCTTACAAAAACCAGACTCTTCTTTCCAAGAATAAAATTCATTTGGCCGTGTGTGTGATAGTAAAACACATTTAAGTGCTTCCGTTCTTTGCATTGATTTTTTTGTTTTATGTACTCTGAACAAATTTTATCTAGTCTGTTATAATAAAATGCTTTTTGAAAAAAAGCATTGCAATGCTTTTATATTTCACACTTAATTTTCTACTCCTTTAAGTTCTGAGTCTTGAAATTACTTGTTGGTGAAGTGTATTGCTGCTGAAAACTAGAAGGCTGATTAGAGCCTTCCCAGTCAGAGATGTTCCCACCTGCCAGTTAGGCCAGTGAGAGTTGCTGTGCTTTGCCTGGGACTGGGAGCTGCCCGTGCTGCCTGCACACTGCAGGGGGCTGGGCACTGGCACTGTCAGAGCCCTTCAACACCTTCCCTGGGCAGGCACCACGTTGCATCCCAGCACTGAGATGAACATTCCAGGATGGCTGCTCTGTTTGTGTCACGGGAAAATTCCCACAACACGGCATGATTCCCTGGGGTGCTTCATGGCCTCCAAGTGAGTTGTGTCTTTTCCCTCACAACGTACCAGTGCTTTGCAGTTTTTGGTTGCAGCAATCTGTAATGCTTCTTCTGAATCAGTTACTGGGGCAGATTAGGCAACTGTGACAGGTGGCTTATTGCATATAGCTGCTTGAAATTAAAAAAGCAGGCAATTACTGTATTTTGGTATGCAAATGTGAACTTTTTATTATTGGTTCTTGTGAATCTTTCTTTCTTTAGTACAGCTCCAAAAGTGTACATATTTTGTTTCCCAAAGGAGTGTGCTTGTTTAAAATGTGAACTGTGATGTTTGGATAATTACCACCAGATTGGGCAATGTTAGCTTATTTGGACACACATACACGAAACCTGTTTCCTGCCATGATTTGCTTTTTTATATTTAGTAACTATTGAAGGACTTGCAGCTCTTAACATGGAGGAAAAACTTTAAAAATATGATTAGGACTTTTTGACCAGGCACATCCTGTCTGTGGCTCTCAAAGCTTTGATTTGCAGGCAGAGCGTGGGGCTCCCACACCATCACCCCACCTGGCCAGGAGCAAGAGTGTGCTGGGAAGCCTGGAATGGTTAGTCTGGCTAGTTGCACATCCTCTCAAGGAAGTACAAAGTTGCAAGTTTGTTGTAAAACTTCATGCTCCTGTATTTGTGGTCTGCAGTGTTGCTGTGGCATACTTGAGGAATGCCCACCTATTCCAGCTTGAGAACTGCTCAGAGCCTGACATCTTGGAGGTAACTTGGGTCTGTCTTATGTGAAGATTTGGTAAAGGTATATAGCCAGGAAGGCTGTTTGTTTGTGTGCTTGGTACAAGTATCTCTCTCGCTCCTTCTGGAATGTAGACTTTTGTAGAGCTTCCTGCTTTCAAAGCAGAGAAATGGAAACTGTTCAGACAGTGATACCTCCTCACCATTGTTTGTATCTAAGATGACCCTAGGCTGGTCTGTTTGAATCTCAAGCTCTAGCAAAAACAGCTAGTTGCCAGGAAAAATACTCTTAAGCCTGTAATTGGGCTGCATAACTGCCAACAAAACAAACATGAATGACAAACTTCATAATTTATTCCATTCCTGACTTGGTAGTTTTTGTCATCTGGAAGCTGTTGTGTTCTTTAATGTTCTGCCTTGGGTTTCACCTTCTCAAGTGTCTTTGCTGCGGGGCATATGTCTACCTGAACTTGTCAAATTTTCCAAATGTGAAGGATTTTTTAACTGGCTAATCTTTCTCAGAACAAGAAATGTCCAAGTCTCCCTCATTATGCTGAGAACTTTTTTGTAGCATTCAATGGCAGAGATGCACCACTCTAATATTGCCTTGTGGCAAACCTTTTATCCCTAAACTCTATTCTCATTCTTTCCTGTAGCTTCTGTGTTTATGGCAGGGGGGATGTTTTGGTTTAAGTGTAACCTACAATAGATTCCTTGTAAAAAGGAAAAAATAGGTACCAAATAATCTACCTGATTTTCACATAAATTCATAAATTGTACCAGAAGAAATTGTAAAGGGGTATGAAGATCCTTCATGAGTCTCTGACAACTAAATGAGGATGAGCCTTACTTATTGCTGGATTTATCTGGATAACTATGCCAAAACTGCTCGATCCTGTATGCTCCAACTTGGTTCTGCTCTTCCAATTTCTGGTATTGATTTTTCAACTAGAATCTTGTTAAGCATAAACTAGAAGGTTGTTCCCAAAGCATATGCATACCTGTCTTTAAATTAAATACTGAAGATAGGCCCTTGCTGGATTATTCAAGTGCTTTTGGTACTTTACTGTGTTTAGATCTCAGATGTGGAAACTTTAAAGTTTTCTTGGGGAAACCCCCACACCTGCAGCTTCAGTTCTCTCAGAACTTAGATAAAAGTGTGCTAAGTTAACTGCTAGTCAGTCTGTCTACTTTAGGTGACTACTTATCCATATGAGCAACTTGGTCTTCTTATTTTAGGCTGGCAGTTTTTATCTGAATGTATTCATGGGCAGGAGATGATGATACAAATGCATCTGGATTTCTTGGACTTGTTAAACTATGAATGGGCAAGCTGAACTGAGGCAACGGGTTAAACAACACCAATAAAAAGCAACAGGGCTTAGGAGTAGCAAGAAACACAAAAAAGATTACTAAGGCAGTGTTATTTGATTTTGTTTTGGATTTTTAGTCTTAGCCTCTTGTTAGTCCTTGGTATATGCTGATCACACATGCCCTTTTCTCATCAAATTTCTTTAACTGAAAGCAAATATAAAATGTGTAGAAGCCTGTTTGGAAACACTAAACAAAACTGTTAGCATGTCCAAAGGGTCTGCAGCATGGTACAGCCACTAGGGAGAATTTGAGATCTTTTACTGACAGAGTGGGCTGGAAAAAAACAATTTGTGTCCCAGTGTGCAAGGATGCAGCTCAAATAACTCACTATAGCATTCCCATTTTCATCATCAGATGCTGTGGCCAGAGTGGGAACACTGGCTTTGAACTGGAGTGAGATGACTCATCTCTCCCTTCTGAGCAGAGAAATGGGGAAGAGCAGGGCAAGTCCTTTCAATAACTGAGCTCTCTGCTCTCCTGAGAATTTACTGTGGAGGGTGAGGCGTGGTTTTCAATCTTAGCCCACTGACACTGTAAAAAGCCTCTAAGTGCTTAATATAAAACTGCAACACAGCTGCTTAATAGCCCTACCAAAGTGTAAAGTGTCCAAAGAATTGTTAAGACTGCTTAAATTGAGTGATTAAAGGAGGATCTTTCTCATACAAGGTCAAAAATATAAATATTTCTAGTAAAGGGCTGGCAGTTTCATCTAACCAGCCTTTACAGCTGCATAATAATTTCCTAAAACTTGCAAATGAGTGTGTGGCATAAAAATTACTCTTTATGATTACTCTTGTGTCAGATCTTAATACATGACTGGGTTTGGGGTGCTCATTCTTTCTAGTTTTCCTTAAGAATTGTGTATTTTACTGCTTTATTTGTTCTGCAGGCATGCAGTGAGTATTCCCTGCCTCCAGGACGGGGTGCTCTTAAGATGTAAGCTTGTGGTCAGGCTGCAGTGCGAGTGACCAAGGGCAAAGGGGGAGTTCGCTGTAAAGGTGAGGTATTCCCAGGGGAGAAGCTGTAGGTGTGGCTCGACCAGTCTGCAAATTCATCTGCTGTGCTCGGTTGTGGACAAGACTGTGGATTTTTGGGCCAGGGCTTTTTTTTTTTTTTTTCTTTTCCCTAATGTATCCTCGCTAAAGGAAAAGCATGCAAAGTGAATTTCAAGCTGTTTGCATGCACCGGGGCTATTGAGCATAAGCCTGGGCATTGACGGCAGCAAAGCTGCTGTATCTGTGGCTCTCCCATTCATCTTAGGCCTCCTGTGGCTTATTTTTGCATCAACAAATTAAGTGTGAAAGCAGCATACGGCAAGCTCGAGACAGCTAAAAATAAGCTCGGTTATCTGCAGAGAAGGGCAGCGTTCCCTCAGTGATCCCGGCTGCCGGAGCAAGTGGAGATCGATCGATCTAATGTCTGGGCTCGCCTTTCATAAAAGAAGGGCTGTGGCTTTAAGTAATCGCTGGCGGCTTGTGCCAATTGCAGAAGCTGCAGTATCTGCCGCTGTCGGGAGCGCCGGGCGCGGACGCAGGATAACCTGCGGAGGCAAGGTCCAGCTCGGCCCTGGCCAGACCTGCCCGGCGCGGTGGTGCCGCCGCCACCCGCGTGTCGCCGATGAGGGCCGGGGGGCCGAGCGGGGGGCTGCCGGCGCTGGAAGATGGGCTGCTCTAGCAGCAAGCTGTGCCTCTATTCCCAGTGTGCTGCAGCAAGGGTAACGAGTGTTTGTTTCGCAGGGAGCCGGCCGGGAGCACGGTGAAGCATCCTGCCAGCCGGGCGCGTGGACCTTGTCACCTCCGCGCGTGGTGTGAGGTGGTGGCCGCCGGGCCGCGGAGCGGCTCTGCCGCGGCTGTGCCTGCGCCGCTGCCCGGAGTGCGGGTCTGGGGCACGGCGGCCTGGCCGGCCGCCTCCTCCTGGCCAGGGCACAGCTCCTGGGAAAAGCAGGGAGATGGGTGCTTCTGCTTTGTTGTGATCCGTTCACACGTTCCTTGTGATTCTCTCGGTGTGAGAAACACCATCTATCTTAACACTAGGAACTGCGAGCAGCAGGGTGGGCTGTATTCAACTTTGAACAGGGCTGTGCCTTTTCTTCATGGAAGACTGAGCATTTAGCAAAGTTCTTGGGTTTCTGTTTGAGTAAGCTTAAGATAAATATTTAATGCATGCCTCTTTCACATATACACTATGCTTCTGTGCCCTTGACTGCTACCACTTGATTTGTTCTGGAGGCTTATGTTGCTACACCCACCATAAAATATATAATTAATTGCTGCAAAGTAGGATTTTAATTGCAGAGCTGTCCTGGAAAAAGCTGTTCTTTGTTTTAAAGTATAACTTCCTTAACAACAGAAGAACATCTGTGTATATCGTAACAGCTGAACTGTTATCCTAAGTGAGTCATATCTTGGCTTCTTGCTCATGCCTTTTGTTTTTCCTACAGAACACATGTAAGTTAATTATTGGAAGGTGCCCTGCTCAGACCACTAGTAACCAAATATTTGGGGTTTTTTGTTCTTTTCTCTGCAGAGGGAGGAAGCACTGAAGCAGCGGAAAGAGTTATCTCAAGAACTGGTTAACCTTCGAGGAGAACTAGGTAAGAATTTATTTTTGTATTCTTCATGAGAACAGAAATGCAGCAAAGCAGATCTGCAGAAGACAGATGCCCTGGTATTGTAATGGCAGTCATTTAATTCTCTTACTGAATTCTGCTCAATGCTTTAAGTGCTGCAGAGCCCTGAGAGCATGACCCCAGGTTCACCAAATTCCTGGCACTGATCTGACTGCGCCTTGTGGGGCCTCCTTACAAAACATGCATGTGATGACCAAAGCACTCACTCCTAAAAAATGGGAGGATGGCTGACAGCATATATACTTTTGTTTGATCCCTAACTCATTTATATGCTGTCCTCTAGAGATTTGCTGGCAAAAAATTCGTAAACCTGTAAAACAACTGTGCAAAATCTGCATTTTTGCCTTAGTGACCTGTAGGTCAATGAGGGTAAAATTAACAGAAAGAAATGCTTTCAGGCTGATGAGATTAAATCTTTGAGCTCATCCTAGTGGACGGCTGTAACATGAAATTGAGCTATTATGTGCAGGGGCTGGTTTTGCCAACTTTGAAGCTTGATTTAACTGCATTTAGTGGTAACTCCATGTAACATATTTGAACTTAGCAGTTGTTCCAGGCAGGTCTCAGTAGAGGCTGGCTTTGAAAGAGCCTGGCCTTCTCCTGCCTTTGCATCCCTCTGTCCTCCTTGTGCCAGCATTGCTGCTGGGGCAGCCATGCCCCCACTGATGCTGTGAGCTGCCTGGGGACCTAAGCCAGCTGAAACGATTGGCTGGTAGTGCTGTTTTGCCAAAGCTGTCTGGCTGGACTTCAGTATATGACTGAAGGAGCACTGGGACTGGAGCAGAGAAAGGGGAAGGAGTAGCAGGGTGCAGGGTCATGTCCCCCATCAGCTGCAGCTGATGTTTCTACTACCCTAAAATGACAACAGGACTAGACTTTTAATATGGAAATGGCCTTCTTGCATCACTAAAAAGTTATGTTACAAACTTTATAAACCAGATTTCATTTGTGTACTTAATGTGATTCTCTGATCACCCCCATTTGTTTACCTCAAGAAACGACTTCAGAAGGATTGCTATCAGAGCAAGAAAGTCTCTTTCCTTCTCTAAGCTTGCATCTTCAATATTTTTCCTTTATCAACCTATCAACAAGACTATGTTTATCATTTATCTAGAAGGGAAGATTCTGCTTAGATGGGTAGACCAAAAGCTGGCCAACACTTTTTCCTATTACTATATTTGAGGGTTTTGGTGGAGTTCAAGTTTTTTTGGAATGCTTAGTTCTTTGTAAGGATGCCTCATGCTTAAATGAACTTTCCATAAACTTATCTTCCTGCTTTGATTAGCAACCTGCTGAGCTCATAAATGAGACTGCTATGCAAGCATAAGCCATTTAGTAGGTTGATAACTAGAAAAAACTTCAAATGCAACTGTGCCTGATGGATCTGTGACACCTGAGTGCACAGAGCTCTCAGACAGGGATGATGTGCTGCTGGATGACATTGTCAGCTGTTCCCTTCATGGAGCTCACCTTCCTGGGTCAGTTCTGCAGGAGCATCTGAATGGCAGCCTGGGACTCACTTCCCTTTGTAAGGTTTCCAGACCATGGTTTCATGAAGCATTTATTTATCTTCATGCAGCTCCTTTGTCTTAACGACATCACACGTCTAGCCTGTCTGTACTGCTCTCCTTGGCATGTAAAGGGAGCGGATTTAATTACAGAAGTGAAAAACTGTTCAGGTCTTCAATTCTATCTAGCTTTAAAAAGAACTGTTTTGGTTTGGGTTTTTTTGAAGTTAAATTAATAATTTGTTGGCAAGGTGTGAGAAAGGCATTCTTATAACAGTAGCTTTAGCTGAAAATAATCTGCTTAAATACATACCTGCTAATCAGCTTTCTGTTTACACTGTTAAATGGATACAGCTGAACTTAAGATTTCCATAGACTGTTTTGACGTAAGTACTGTGGATTTTCCTTCACAGTATGATCTAAGCATATGTTTGCTGGGAGAGTTAAGTGCAGTTTGAGTCTTATTTTGGCCATGTAGATGTTTTGTGGAATCCCAGCTGCCATGTTTTTAGTGACTGGTTTGCAGTTAGGGGACAGGCAGTCTGAGAAGAGGAACTGGGTGTGCCCAGCCCAGTGTAGCCTGTTCCCTGCATGCTGCTGAGTTTGAGAGTGTCTGGCAGCTTGTACAGTTTAGACTTCTCAGTTTCTTACTGTGACATTTAACTGTGCACATTCTCAAGCTCCTTGATTTACCTTGCAAGACCAAAATGACTTGCTGTCAGATGGTCTGTTTTGCTGGGTTATTGTGTATGACCATTTCTACCAAAATACCTTTTTGTTCAATGACTTAAATATGCATTCCTGTCCCACAGTGTGTCTTTGGCAGCCACCGTGTGACTGTGCCAGCCAGGGCGGTGATGGTTACCAGACAATGCTTTCTGCTCTCAGTAGCTGGGAACATGTGCAAGTATTAGCAGTGATAGGTGTTTGGGAATGGACTTTTCCAAAGGGAGTTCAAATTCAGTAACAGTTGGGTTCTGAACTTGGGCTTCCTTAAAATCTCCAGCTACAAATACTAAACTTTGTGGTTTGAATGTAAGCACTATAGTTCTGGGAGCCTGGAGCAGCTAAGGATGTCCTGCTTGTCAACTGTTTCTCTTCTTAAGATGCAAGCTAGAACATAAACTTCTAGCTATTTGTTTAATTATATAAGTAGAAATTGCAAGGGCTGCATATTTCTTGAGAGGTATGAAACTATTCCTCTAAATCAATTGCACTCCAAATTGTTTCAGAGCCTCCTCGTAAGCATGCTGGACGTGATCCAGCGCAGTCCTGCTACAAAATAGCAGGTGCAGAGCAGACTCAGCCTGTGCCCACCTTGGCCCTTTGAACATTGCCATTTGTGAGCCTTTCTCCGTGGCCTGGAGAGGCCTGTGAGTACCCTGCAGAGGCAGCCAAATGCCAAACCCCTCTCTCCCACCTCCAGCTGCTGCATGGCAATTGATAAACTATATTTTCTTCAGAATACCTTCATGTTGGTTTTTATTACTAAATTACCTTCAAAATGCTTTGGAAGTTCAGATAGAAGAGACTGTTGTGTTTTACAGTGAATGTGATTTGGTTTTCAGGTTAAGGTGATCCCTAAAAATACTTAATAATAGGTAGATGCTTCTTTCACTTATTTGAGACAGGGCCTGACTTGCCACACTTCATAGACTTGCCTGTTTGCCTGCTTGAACACTCTGCCACTTGTAGTGTTTGCAGCATAGGGGATGTGAATTTACTTCCCAGCAGACAAGTGAGTGCTTCACGTTATTTATTCAATTCTACCTGCTTAAATGTTGCTTAAAGCAGGCTTTTTTGGCTACCTGCGTTGTCTAACTTGCCCAAGAACAAAAATATGCAATGTGGTTTAATGTCCTGTATAATTAGTCTCATTATGGAAGTAACACCAAAAGCAACCTGGTCATAAACTTGAAAGCATGTTTGGGTAGAAGAACTTTCAATATTGAGAACCTGCCAATACCATGAATTAATTACTATATACGTATAAAAATATATATTGTATAGAGAAGGAAATGAACCTATCTGTAGCAGACTTACTGGTCAAGTGAACATACAGCCTGCAGTGTGAAATGCAAGGGTTCAGCAATTAAGTGTTAGTGCAGTGTAATATCACGTAGTACTAAAAACTTGGGCTTTTTTGTGGTAATGACCCCCATTTCACATTCCCCACATATATTAAAATGCTGACAGTTTACTGTCCTAGTGAACCCTGGTTTAGAATTTCCGACAGTCTAATGCCTTTTCATAAATCATAACTAGGCCAGTGAGTGATTTGGACAATTTTATGAAGATAACTACTGTTTGAAAACCATTTAATTCAGGAGTGAAAAAAATCCATTTTATTTTATCTTAGAGCTATGGTTATGGTGGCTTTTAGGGGAATGTAAGTTGAAAAATGTAAGGAAAAAAATGTGGAAGGAGATGCTGCACAATTTTAAAGTCTTATCTCTTGGCTACTTTTAGTGAAAATACAAAATAGCTTTCTTGGAGATACAAAGGCAACTTCTGTAGTCCGCTCCTTCAGCTGCAGCAACTGTTGCTGTGGTTTGGAAGTGCTGCTGTTTGCACTGTGCAGGGAGTTGCCATGTGCCTGCTTCTCCATGCTGCTCTTGCAAGCATTTGTTTTATGATTTTGGCACTTACAAAGCTTTGTAGTGAAATACCCAAGATGCAAGTGGCTGATGTTAACTACTACAAATAAAGGGTAATTTTACATCTCAAAACCAGCATTTCTGCTCTGAAGATTTGCTGTTACCAAATCTCAGAAACTTTCCATGATTTCTAAAGGTCATGGTTGGGCCCAAAAGAACCAGGCTTTTCATGTATAATTAAAGGTGTTAAGAAGCCTAAAAACGGAGATTAATCTTGCTCCTTGCTGTACTGGTACAGGGAGAGACAGTTGTATGATTGGGAAGAGAGGCTGGGACAAGCAAGTCGAGGAAAAATATTAACATTTGGAGGAAAAAAAATATATTAATGGCTCTGCTGTAGGACTAAAGAAGTAAAGATTGCTTCTGGCTGCCAAGTATAGCATTCCATATACACTATCCTTAAAACTGTTTAGTGTTACCGGTAAAGTTGAGCAAACTTCACAGACAAACAAATAGTGCATCTTTTCATCTCTATGGCTTGATTTTCCCCTGAAATGCTGTTGGACCATTTGTTTCCTGTTGGGTTGGTTTTTTTTTTTTACCCAAGGTTTGTGGTCTAAAGATGTGAAATTGGGGAGAAAAGTCCTTAAAGAAGGGAAAGGAAACATAGTAGTAGTGTACAAAAACTCTGAAGTATGCACTTCGGGTATCTCTGAAGTGGATGAGAAGTTGAAATAGATTTGTGTGTTTGCTCCTGGAAGAGCACATGTTCCAGTTACGAATTTTTCTTCAAAGTTTAGCGTGAGTTCAGTGAGAATACTCTTTAGTTAAGCAGCAATTGAGTTTGGTTAGCCAGTGGCTAAATGGCCAAATTAAGGAATTTAGGACAAATAATGAAAAAGGCAACTTTATTAAAAAAAGCAGAGCAGTCATAAAATATATGATTCAGTCTGTAGTCTGTAGGGCTGTGCAAAATACTTGCTGCAGACATTTCAGTCTCAAGTATTTAGACAAGCTTTGGTTTATGGGACATCTCATAATTTCAAATTAGCAATTCTTTAGTTGGCGTCTTTCCTGAAGCCTTACATGGTCAGTTTCTTGCACCACCATGATAGTGGAAGCTCACTGGTTGTGCAGTAGTTCTGCTTCTTGTTTGGATGGCAGGGATATAAGTCAGGCTTGTGATCTGCAAGGAAGTGCTGCAGCCTCCAGCTTTGTGGAGGCCAGAGTTAGATTTACGGTAACAACTTTAACTGCTAGTGCAAGTTTTAAACTTTAGTAACATTAGTCTTCTCATAAATCTGAATTGCAAACTGCCTGAAGGGGAACTGATGCGTCTGTTTTCTTTGACAAAGGCGTGGTTTGCTATTTGCTTTTTTCTGAAGTGCTCTGCATCATCTAAAGCTCTGCATGCTGACATTTAAAGATAAGGCAACGATAGGCAGCACATTCTTTTGGCTAACTGGAGGCAAACTAATAGCTCTGGCCTTACAAATAAGGAATTTGATGTTTCTTCCTCTGTTGGTTTTAAATGAAGTGGATTATTTGAAGCATTTTGCTGCAGTTACCTCAGCTGAGCCATGCAAGTTGCCTGCCTCTCAGCTATGCCTTTACTCTGCTATAGAAGGTCAGCTCCATCTGCATGTGGTTGACTGTGTAATACCTCCATTTGGCTTGCTGCCTGATTCTTGGCATTGTAAAATAATGTCCCCTAACAATGATGTTACCTCTTCTCCAAAAATGTGGCAATGCAGAGTATATATATATTTAATAACTTCATGCCACTGCAATGTGGTAGATGTGTGAAAGCTGATTTTTTTTTCCTTTCCCTAAGGGAGCAGTTATAAGAGAAGTTTGTGGAACGAATAAAGATAGGGAGTAAAAACTTCTTTTGGTGCTGGTGCAAAAAACCAGCAAAAACTGTGAAATCTGCTTGAGTTGCAGAGAATGTTGTGGTTGGTTTAGTTGAGCCTCTGTTGCATCGTTGCCAGTCAGAAAATGAAGAGCTTGGCCTAAATCTGTCCAGATCAGCAGATCTTTTGCTCTGACCCAGCATAGCTAAGCTTGCTGTTAAGCCTAATTCAGGTAGACACACATGCAGATTGATTTCCATGCAGTATAGCTCACTCTCTTAACACTTTCTAGTTCTACTGCAGGTTCCAAGTGATGGTAGCAGGGCCAAGACTCTTTACAGTTCTCTTAAAAGAGTTATTATCCATCAAGTTAATCACATGCTTTTAATGAGCTATAGCAAAGACTAAGACACGTGTAACTTGAGGCACTCTGCTGGGGCAGGCTGCTTTCCCTTGAGCTGACCCATTACTGCTTTGGAAATCAGTCCTTCAAGATACTGTAATTTATTTATCTTAAGGCTCAAACACAGTTGTGATGAGAATTTCCTGTACTGCCTTTACAAAAATCCTTGCCTCTTCCCATGCTTTTACATAGAGTTTGTATTTACACTGTTTGGGCAGTGTGCCAGTCTGCTGTGAAGTGCATGCATGCATGACTTCTCCTGCCTTTGAAGATCACGTTAACATTTTAGTTGATCTCTCTCTTAAGCAGCCACTCATCTGACTAATTTATTTTAAACCATAGTACTAGAGTCTGCATAGAACCAGTTTTGCTCAAGGTCAGTGACCACACACTTGTGTTAGAGATGCTGTTCCACCTTGTTTCCAGGCTTTGGGTGCAGCTGGAACTGCATAAGGCATTTGGTGCAGTCATATTAACAGTAGGAGGACGACTCCTCCTATTCAGGCCTGGCTGGGTGGACTTGGGAATGCTAAATTTCAGACTCAAAAGTGTTAAGTTGCTAACTTGTGTTTTGCCTTTCAACCAGCTGCAAATATGGGGAAACAAACCTAGGCAGCCTTCTTAGCAAACCTGTGTTAATGCAGATGTAAAGACAATTGCACAGCATTTCTCTTTTCTTAATACCCCGCACTTTCTGCCTAAAACTATTCTCTGTCTTCCATATTTGAATATCTCAGGCATAAATACATGAGAGTACTTTTCAGACTGGCAGATCTGTATCAGGCTGTCCATGTCAGGCTAGAATTGCTTCTTTGCTGTATATCTGAGTGTGAGTGTCATTAAACATATAGTTTTCAGGATATTAAGACTTTTAAATTTAGCTAAGTGGTTTGTATGTCAAAAAGTGAAGTACTCTGACAAATATTCTGCTGAAATGGGATCAAATAAGGTAAAGTAGCAAATGCAATTAATTTTTTTATTGAAGCTCTTCAGTGTCTCTCATGAGACATTCCTTCTTCCATGTCATGTCAATCTGTCACACCTGTGCTTTTTATGTGGGCTCCTGGCTTAACTGGGTTGAATTTGGTATTTTTGTGAAGATCTTTTCATATGCCCTTGGAAGCAGACATTTAATAGATAAATCATATTTGTCTTTGTACATAACCATGTTGCTGTGCAGTGTGTTCACTGTTTTTAATACCTGTAAATGAAGATGTGACTTCAGTATTGAACTTGATCCAGTTCCTTTTTTTTTTTTCTTTTGACATCTTCAGTAACCACTTCTGCAGCTTGTGAGAAATTGGAGAGAGACAGGAATGAACTTCAAATTGCTTATGAAGGGTTTCTGCAGAAGTTAAACCAGCAACATAATGATGACTTAGCTGAGCTGGAGGAGAGACTTAAACAGTTTTACACTGCAGAATGTGAGAAACTCCAAAGTATCTGCATTGAGGAAGCTGAAAAGTACAAAGCCCAACTCCAGGAGCAGGTTTGTAACACTTCAAGTAGAAAAGTTCTCTAGCAACTGCTTTCTGCTACAAATGAGCCTTCAGAGAATCCTGGGTTTTGCTAATAACAGTTACTTTATTTAATGTAAAATTCCACTTCATTGCAGCAATAAATACTACCACACTAAACTGTACAGATCTTAAGCTTATGTTTAAATGTGGTGGAGTTTGGTTGTGTTCTGCTTAAGTAATTCCTAGAGCTCCATTTGAAACAGCTTGTGCTTTAAGATGTATAGAAACACACCTGCCCTCTGACCTCACTTTGCAACTCCATGTGTGTGAGAGATGCACACGTTTTCCTGTTGGTGCTGGTAAACTGTAAGGCATCATTCTCATTTATTAAGTCTTGTACACGGCTTGGCTTCTACTTTTGAATCCTGCTAGACCATTTAAAATGTATTTGACATAGTGCATGAAGCCATTGAAACAATGCTTTAAACAAGGGTTAAGTTGATACATGTAAGGGGAGAAAAATCATGTTGTCATATTGCAGGTTGACAATTTAAATACCACACATGAAAGCTTTAAGCTGGAACTCGAAAACAGACACTCAGAAAAAGTAGAGGAGTTGAAAAAGGAGTATGAATCCTCTTTTTCAGGCAAGTATTTTGTATTTAAGTACATACGCTATAGTACTACTAGTTATAAACAAAAATATTCAGGCTTTTTGATCATTATGTCCACTTCACTGTTCTTTGTGGCCAGCTATCTTTAAAAACATTGGCTGAATTCCTTCCTTTGGAACTGACAAGTCTTACTTTACATACAGCAAAAACCATGATCTCATTATAGTTGAATGAAACTTTATAAACAGTTTGAGTGGAAGTGACTTTCTTGCAGTAAAAGACACCTGAATTGCCCTCAGGATCTCAAGTGACTGAGTAATTCCTCCCACCCCCTAGTTCTGTAAGGAGCACCTCAAAACTGAAAATGAGGATACGTAGGGTTGCGTGCTTTCCATAATGACACGGAAATGTTAAGAAGTATTGTATACTGTGTACAGTACACTGTGGCAGAGGTGTTTTTCAGGGAGGGGGTGGTGATGTGCTCAGGTTTAAATGACATTGCATCTCACTGATTTAAGGGATGATGATTTCCATCCTCCTTCCAACTCCACTTGATAGCTAAGTTCCCAGTGATGCTTTTTTGTCTTGAACACTGGTCATGGTTCCATTGCTTTCAAAGAGCAAACTCCTCTGCATGGCATCTGAAGTAGGAAAATAAATGTTTTTTGAGAAGTTTGTGGAAGACACAATTTCAATTTTCACTGTGTTTCCTTCCATAAACTCAGATGTGGCCTGTAAGTAAGTCCATTTGTTGCATGCTGATGCATGCTCTCAAAACTGACAGGCTGTCCACTAATGGAAATGGATATGTGGGGGGACAATCAGCAAATCTGAAGTGGGAATAAATCTGATACTTCATATATGCTTTGCATCAGTTAATGATACATGTTCTTTCTGTGTTGCCATCAACTGTATCTATGCATATATATGTAGGCTGGCTCTTCAGGCTCTTTTCAAAAAGAATTTTCATGTCTTATGTGGTATTAAAAATCTGTAAAAATAATTTGTTTTAGAGCTCAAGAGTACTCATGAATCTGAAAGGAAGTCGCTTGAAGATTCCTTTAAAGAGAAGCAGGAATTGCTGGAGGTTTGTTAAGGGCTGGGTTCACTGCAACAGTTTAAAACCTGAAAAGCAGTTTGGAGATGTGCATTGAATTCTTGGCCTAATGATAACAATGTATTTGCATTTCAGAAAAAAATCGATGAACTAAAAAGTGAAAACAACTCTCTGAGTGAGAAGCTGAAATTAGAAGAACAAAAACAAATAGCCAAAGAAAAAGCCAATCTTGTAAGTCTTGATCTTCCAAAGTAATGTGGATGAACAGATCTTGCCTGGGTTTATTTTACTGCATAATACAAAAGATTTGCAATGAATGGCCTGATAGGGCTCCCATACTTAGTAGTATTTTTAGTAAATGGCTCACCTGCCAGAAGTTTTTCATAAGCACTGTGATGCTGTGTATTAACTTTACCATTATAATTCTGTAAAGCTGTTGAGTATCTAAGTCAGGGGTGTAACTAGTAGCCTAAGCTAAATTGAAGACCCATGTGTGTACAGGAGTTGTGCCATAGCATTTTTCTGGACAGTCGGGAACTGTTGTACCGGTGCTATGATCAGTGTGGGTTTGCATTACTACTGCAAAGCTCATTTCTAATGCATTTATTCAAACATTGATTCATACTTTTTGCTGATTTATCCTTCAAAGAAACTTTTATTTTGTCCTGCCTTTTGTCCCAAGGCTGCTGTTGCCTCTGATGCTCCTGGGATAGAAATGTGTTCTGAGAGAAGGTTTTTTTATGCACTGGGTGGGGGGGGTTAGACACAAACATGCTTATCTTTCTGGTTACCCAGAAGCAAGCAGAATATCAGTAGTATTGTTTATTCCACAAAGAGAAATTCCATGCTTAAAGACTCACCTAGGATGCCTCAGTTGCCCTAGTTTTCACTGGAATTTGTTCTGTTTTGTTTTCTCTTATTGCTTATTCTAGTGGTAGGACAAAGTTGCCACAAGAACAATCTGCAACCACAATATGTTGCTGTGGCAGTGGGAGTTTGAACTGTAATTCCACAGGCACGCTCAGATGTTGCTTAAATCAAAGGAGCAATATTTAAGTGCCTTTACATAGCTGCAGACGTGCTTTGTGCTTTCTTGGCAGCATAAGATGCATGATAAGCTTGAGACTTCTCTTTGGAAAAGCACCAGTTTGACTCAGCATACCCTTCTGTACTAAACACAAATTCTGCACTATCGAAATTCCCAATAGCCCTTTGAAGACAGAGATGTATTTCCACCTCTCTGGTATCATTTAGATAGTGCCACTTGATATTCCCAGGTTTTTTGCTAAAAACTTATGTAGGCCTTTTCAGTCTTCTTATTTGGCTGTGTGCTCTCCTCTGAGTAGGTCATGTGGGGGCTCAGACTTAACTTTAAAAACACATTTTAAGACCACTGGACTTCAGGAAGGAAAGAAAATAAATTGAATATTGAACATACTGTAAGCTACATTTAAACTTTCCAGGATTGCTTTTTTTGTTATCTCCTAGATTTCATGTTAAAGTCGCAAAACAGGAACAAATTGTCTGCTGCCTTTACTGAGGTAGCACAGCATGCTTCACCCTCGCACAGGCTTCTCAAGAAAGTTACAACCACCACTAATGCAACAGGCCTCAGAAACAAGCAGAATGAACTGTGTAGGTGATGGAGCCCCTATTACCTGTGACATGTCCTGGCCCTGTCCTTCTGGGACCACACCCCACAAAACTGCAGGCATTGCCCTCCTGTCCGAGGTTCCTGGTGTGGCAGTGAAGCTGTTACTCAGTGCAGTGCACCTGTGTTCTTACCCAAATGCACTAAAACAAGTTTTGTCTGATTTTGAAGATAAACTTAGTTACCCAACATGCTTAATCATTGATTGATTTCAGCTCATGTTCCATTCTGCTATTTGGAAATGGACTAAGACTTGCTTTATTTTTCCTTTTATTTGGCTGTGACTGCCTTGAAATGCAGAGAATGTGTTTTACTCTGCAGTGTTTGAATGGTTTCTTACTCTGGAAAACAGGTCCTTGAGGCAACCACATCTTCCCCTGCTCCGGCCTCCTCCTGCTCTCCTTTCCACCTCCCAGAAAACAATAGAAAAAGGAAAAATAGAAAAGTCCTACCTTGCTATATTGTAGATAAGTTATGAATGTGTACCAGTGCAAGATTTGTATGTATAATTGCATTTTCAGGCTTTAGAAGAACATAAAGCCGAAAACTTTCAATTTCTGCTTATGAGCCAGCTACCTTCAGACTCAAACCAGGGAAGACAAGCTACAGTCAACTTCTGGTGCTTTTTTGAACTATTCCAGTGCCTGAAAACTCTTCAAATGTTTACTCTAATTATCTCTTGGGATGGGTTATGAGTAATATGAAATAAATTTTGGAACTCCTAGCCTTAAGGCCTTTGGGCACTCCTGTGAAACAAGTTTTGCTGTGACAGCATTCATGCCTTCCTTTGATTCATAAGGATTTTTCATGTTTGTGCATTAAGTGTTTTCTGAACAACTTCTAATGAAGCAACTGCGACTGTCCACCTACCCTGAAGGACAAACAAAAACCAAGGAGAAAGTGATATCAGATCTCGTTATTTATTCTAGTGTTTGACTTGATTTCACTTAGAACAAGTAACTCATTACTGTAATTATTTCCTTGTTTTTTCTAAATATCAGAGAAACATCTAAATTATTCCTGAAATTCAGGGTACTAAGCAAACTCTCTGGCAATCTTTCAGAAAAATCCACAGGTTATGTACCTGGAACAGGAGCTGGAAAGTTTGAAAGCAGTGCTGGAGATCAAGAATGAGAAACTCCATCAGCAGGATATAAAGCTAATGAAGATGGAAAAGCTGGTGAGTGTTCCTTGAGGTCTGGCAGGCTGGGGCTGTGTCTCTGACTTGTGTTCCTATAACGAACTTGGGCTGGACGGACATACATGCAAGAATTAATCTTTTTTGTTTAAAAGGAAACAGGAATTCATGATGCGACATGCTTACATTGCAGGTACAGCTTCAGGATATATGTCAAGAGGGGAAAAGAATGACTTGATGCTCTAAATGACCTTTTAACATAAGACAACTATTGGTTTGCATGAACTATTGCTATGTTAGTACAGATTATCTGGGAGCCTCTTCCCCCAAAGAACAAAATCCTTACCGGCTACATTGGTCAAGTGGTATGGAAGATAGACTGCAGTGTCAGGAAAACATTAACAAGTAAATTATCCTAATTTAACAAGAAAGGATCAAATATGAAACGGAGTAAGTCTTGACCAGCTTAGGCTGGTCATTTTAGCTGTTAAGCTGCTTGTATAGCTGTGTGGCTGTCTTCCTGATCTGTGTGTAATTCCACATGAAAAGTCAATTTTGGAGGCAGGACTTGTAATCACTTAACATGCTCTTATTTGTGACAGGACAGGGTCCTTCTCCTGGGTGGGGCCTTTGAACACTGTTGTAATACTTGCTTAAGCAAGACTTTAATGAGGAAGTAGAAAGAGGCTTGGATACAAAGGAACACATTCTTGTCAGTTTTTCAGTATTGTGCAGCAGTGTGTTACCCTAGTCTACAATTACTAGCAAATTACCAGCAAACCTTCATCTTTTCCAACAGACACTGGTCACAGTGTAGAAGGCCTTGCATAATCCAATCACTAAATTAGTTTTTCCTTTTATTTTTGGTAATGTCCTCCAGCAAAGACATGGTACCAGAAGAGCCATAAGGAAAGCAGTTTAGTCAGGGGAACTCCTGAATTTGTCATGTTATTTCTAGACAATCTTCTGTATAGAAAGGTACTACAGTGTCTAAAACTGCTGCCCATCACTGGCAGAAATTACTGGAATGTGCTGGTTAACAGTAGATCCCTTATCCAATCCTCCTTGGCATCTAATCAGCAGAAGTGGCCAAGTGCCAGGGTTATGGAAGGATAAGGTAAGTAGGATGTTTTTGTATGTACTGTAACAAGCTCTGCAAACTCCATATTGTCAATGTCTGTGATAGCTCAGAATCTTGGTGAGTGCACATACGGATTTTATTTCAAACTGTGACCTTCTTTCCAAGGTGGAGAACAACACTATCTTAATGGATAAATTAAAGAAGGTTCAGCAAGAAAACGAAGAATTAAAAGCTCGGATGGACAAACACATGGAGCTTTCAAGGTGAAAAATAACTGTAGACATTAAGATGCCCTTAATCAGGGGGAAGGGGTTCCTGTGACAAGAAAGAAAATTCTCCTAAGTACTGGTGAAGGCAATTTTGTAGTACTCTGTAAAAGAACACATCCATTTCTTCCATTTCTTCTTGTTGTATCTCAACAAATGTGCATTCCTTTGTAGAGTTAACAAGCAGGAACATTTTGAAAGGGGGTAAAGGTTTAGTATGGTCTTCAGTACTCCAATATTTTAGGGAAGAAAAGGCAACTCAGAAATACCATCATACAAAGAATTGTCCCTTTTAAGTACTACTGGCTTGTAAGCTAGACTTGGGTCATACTTACAACCACTTCAACAAGTGATTTGTCCCAGTTTAGATCAGCGTGGTTTATTTAGCACTAACAGTAATATTTAACATGAATAAAACAGGTCTGAGGTCCTCCTAACTGTTGCTTAAATGCATGGCCAGACCCTTCCAGTGTGAAGCGATCTATAGCTTCTATGTTGAGCTGACCCTGCAACAAGACCCAAAGGCTCCAGCACAGCCACTTAAAAGCATGTGTTGTTTTAAGCAGGACAAGCCTCACTTTCCAGTTGCTTTTTCTGGCCCTTAGGGATGTTTCTTACTGGGACTTTCCCCTGCTTTTTGGAAGCTACCAGTTGAAATACAGCTAAGATGAGAACATGCTCAGTCCTCCTATTAAAGCTGGAATTCAGTTGTGAGCCAAGCAAAGGTTTATGCGCTTTCAGACCTTTAAGTTTCAATACTGCAGCCTCCAAAATGGCTTATGTGTTCTGATGTAAATCTTCCATTTGCAGGCAACTTTCTACAGAGCAAGCTGTTTTACAGGAGTCACTAGAGAAAGAATCAAAAGTAAACAAACGCCTGTCAATGGAAAACGAAGAACTTTTGTGGAAGTTGCACAATGGTGACCTATGCAGCCCAAGAAAACTGTCTCCCAGTTCTTCATCTGTGCCTCTTCAGTCCCCACGAAATTCTGGTAATTTCTCTAGTCCTGCAGTGTCACCAAGATGACATCTCTGGAGAGAAAAAGGGGCCTGCATTTCATTTCTGATCTGCAGAACCTTTCCTAACTTTAATCACAGGAGCAAGAGCTATATTAGCCGCCTATGACAACTAAACATAACTGGAAACTATTTGGTGCAAAAACAGCGATAGGAGACTGTGAATATGGGAGTAAGACATTCACTCCTCCCAAAAAGACTTATGACCTCTATGGACATCGTTGCACAAAGCACTTATAGAGCAAGAAAAGACTCGTTTGTTGCCTTTTCACCTAACCATAAGAAGAAGCTCAGGGGCTTAGAGATAAAGATCACAACCTTTATAGTATGTTCCTTATCACCGACACTTTTTTAAGGCTGTGAGCGTGTGCGTGTGCCGTGGATGGAATGGGTGTAACACACTGTGCGTGTGTCTAATGCTGCCTTCTTTGCTGTGTACGTAATAAAGGATAAAAGCTGAAGACTATACATTGACATGTAATTCCTTGATACTGCTCTCAGTATGCATGCTTAACAGAGTACCCTTGCCTGGGAATGAGGAGAAACTGCCACTGGTACTGTAGGATAGTTTCCTTCATCATTCTGGCTGGTAAAAAAATGGCATGAAGACCTTTGTCAACTGACTCATTAGTGTCTTGGCCAACCTGAGTATGCAACTTTGAATTAATTTTAAAAACAAATTGAATTGCAGCCATATTTTGCATGGGTTCTTGGTTTCGTGTCTATGCACAACTCTGCCATTTATGAGAGCTTTTTTTGCAGGGTGCAATGGATTTTGGATTTCAAGTCAATAGGGTTGTAGTCAGAACCACAGTAGCCCTCAAGGTCAGAAGTTCTTAGCTAAGTTGCAAGTTTAGAAGCCTAGACCTAGCATCTTACCTGCTGAAATTAATTTCCCCAAAATAGCACGGAAATCCTGTTCCTGAGGATAAACAAGATTTAGATTTGAAAGCCAAAGAGAAATGCAATAATTGTAACTAGCTGCATTCTTAATTCAGTTCTCAAGATTAAGTAATTTGTGAATTCCAGTGTAGCTGGTGACACACTTCGCCTTTTCAAGCATTAGCATTTGTATTAACTTCCTCAGGGTTGGCTAAATTCACCTGAGCATGAGGTGATATCAGTGTATTTTATCTTGCTAATTCTGCCATACTTTCCCTCTTAGACTGCAGGATATTGATGTTTTGACAGTCCATTGTGTGAAAAATCCTGTACAAGAGATTCTGAGTAGGGGAAGAAGTTGTCCTGGCTGCTGGAACTGGGGTGAGGGTGTCAGCATTTCTGGAAATATCACATGCTGAGTTTCGGCTTCAACAGGGTAATTGGATAGCCTTGCTCCACCCTTGATCAGACCTGTTTAAGATGACTGCTCTGTACCTACTAAAACAGGTTCAGCTTCAGATTACTCTTAGAAAATACTACTGATGCTTAGAGTAGCTTGGGCTTCACAGTAGGGCCAGGACATTGTTACACTGCTGGTTAGCTAATGCTGGTAGCTGGCTGAGTTTCACTGTCTTTTTCAGTAGCTTGGGGACAGGAATCAAGGGCATAGGAAAGCAGTTAAGGAACTCAACTGGAGAACCACTTCAAACTATTTTACCTAAGACTTGTAAAATCTTGGCTAATAATGAGGAACACAGACATAGAAACAACACTGTTAACAGTGCTCATACAGTAAGTAAATTTGTAATATATTTAAACTTGTGATTGACTGTTTCATCATTAAATTTACTTAAACCTGTCATAATATAAAAGTTAAGGGTGCCATTTCTATGGAAGATTATGCTTTCTTTTAATCCTTTTTAGGGCACTGTACATACCACTTATTAGTGGTATCAGTACTTAAAATGTTTACTAGGAGGTTCAAATTTAACTATGAAAATCCTATGTTGGCTGCAACTTGGCTTTAAGTACATCTCAGAACATTCTTACTTTCTATGGTCAAAGAGATTTGATTGCATGTATTTGAGCTGAATGCTTTACAATAAATTTTTTGTACCTACTGAAGGATTTTTCTTCTGCTTGTGTGAGTCAAAGGATCTTTAATCTAAGGAGGAACATTCTTCCAGTTACTAAAAACTATTATCTGCTCAGCACAGCAAAACAGCAATGGTGAAGCTTCATGGCACAATTTATTAGTGTTCAGCTAATCCTTAGAAAATGTTCCCCCTGTTACTCCACTGGTAGCTAGAAGATATATGGAGCTTGCTTGTTATTCTTCAAAACATTCTGTGTGTGAGAAAAGCCACAGTTAGAGGTTAGCAGAGT
Source organism: Leptocoma aspasia (assembly GCA_013399835.1). Lineage (NCBI taxonomy): Eukaryota > Metazoa > Chordata > Aves > Passeriformes > Nectariniidae > Leptocoma > Leptocoma aspasia. The sequence continues at coordinate 86,816 of VXAX01006416.1, read as the reverse complement.
AACAGGTCCTCTCACAAGGACACTTACCTAGCCACTGGTAAGAACTTTATTACTTTAGTTGCAGTGTAATGCCTCAAATAAAACATGCAAGCAGACTGCACACAAACGTTTGAAGGTCAAATACAGCATAGCCCTTCCTGTAGCAAGGGCAGGGAAAGCTTTTCCAGGCTACGGTACAGAAAAGTAAGTATGGCATAGTAGACAATACAAAGAATGTTAATTAGTTGATAATTTACCTCCACAGTACAGGAGACTCTTCATGTCTAAATTGCTTGCAAGTAGACTCTTTAATACTTTGATGAAGAAATGAAGACTGGTTGTATGTAGAAATCAGATTACAGAAATACCTGTTTAGTGTTTGTCCTGTGGGTCTCAATTAATTAAATAATTTCGCTAATCTGTAAATACAGTTGCAATGTTTTTCTCTGAGCATTAGTATTTCAAGCTTTAACTTAAGTACCATGTGTTAGTAAAGACTTTGTTCAATCCAGTAACTTTTACATATTTTGGGTTTTTTTCTTTAGCATAAGGTTTCCTTCAGGAAAAACTAGAAACCTGCTCACCATCATCATAAGCCAAAGGTCAAACAATTGAACAAGTGATTTTCTTCACATAATCAACGTTGATCTCAGTTCCAACTCTAATGATAACTTTCAGAGGAAGCTGCGGTGACATTTAACAGCTCTACTATGTAGTTTGTTGCCATTCAAATTATTCATAGTACGGTTCACCTTCAATACTTTTCTCTAAAGGTTGTTGTATGAGTTGCACTGTATTTTCTATAAAATTTGAGGGGAATCATTTCCTCGAGCTAACTAAAGACGTGATGTTTCTCATTTCTAGCACCAAAGACACTGCCATGTAAACTGGTATCATGCAAAATTCATGCAGGAAATTCCTTCTAGACAGTAACCAATCACTGATCTTGTCCAACAGCCAGGAAATCATTTAGGGCTGACCTGAGGCTAAAAAGGCCATCATAAAGCTGGGAGAGCCACTGAACCCCTAAGAAAAAAATACCTTCTAACCATTGCTGGTGCCTTGCCTTAGAAGAGCAATGACACAGGTAAGGAAATGGAAATAACAGCACTGGCAGCTTTAGGCATGTAACTTTGACAAGTCACTTAAATTTCATTTCCTGGGCTTCATTCTCTTACCCTGTCACTGTTCATTTACGTGGAAATGTGCAATTAACTGTGTCAGTGTAACATCAGCTCTGCCCAAGAGGCTTTTGGTGAAATAAAAATCGTGTAAAATACATAGTAAAAGAATTCTCATAGTTTTCAATTGCAAGAATTATTTTGATGCTTGGTGGGAGGACAAGGACAGAAAGGATGGACAGGATGTGACATCCACCAAAACTCTTCCTGGAGGCACTGCTTCTGTCTCAGTCTTGAGACCTGCAAGTGATGGTTACGCATAACCATTACACCTCAGAGGAATACTCAAGCAATGGATTTACACCATCTTTTCCTCTCCTGCCAAACTGTCATCAAGGAAGTGATGCCTCCACTGTGCTGTTGAACAAGAGTGGGCAGGTGACATGATCTCCCACTTCCCAGATACTTTGAGAAGGAAATCAATTGCTGAACTACAGGCTCAAATGCACTTTGAAATTCAAAAAGCTGGCATGACTCCTTTAGTTCAAAGGGAAAGACATTGTTCAGAGAAATTAAAATGCTACAAAGGAATTAACAGATTGCACAGCCTCATCTAGAAGCCCAATGATTGTTAAAGTTATTTTGGTCAGAATAAAAAAAACCACACAGTACAAGGACATTTTTTTCCCTAAAAAAAATGGTACAAGGACCTTTTTTAGGTATTAGTATGAAATTGTAAAATCTACTTAGTCCTTTACAGTGTAAAGGATTACAGTGCACTGTTCTTGATACATTTTGACAGATTAGCCTTGCCTTTTACACCTTCGAAGTTAGTTCTACTGCATGATGTTTTAATTTTTTTTTTTGATGTCTTATTTTCAGAGGCCAGAGATGGAAAAAGCTCTTGGGGAATGTTCTCCATGTAGCCTATTACATGAGACCTGCATGAAACCATTTCAGTCTTTACCATGGATATTTCTCTTATCAGTTGAATTGGTTTAGGTTCCTGCATGCTGGAGAGAACGCATTCAGCAAGCTTGTTTAATGTTTTCATTAGCTACATACTAATCAGATCATCGACTTTATTGGGAAGCTGCCATTTTTACATTAGCACTTAGAGCTGCCACTATTCCAAAGAGTGCTGTACACATCTGCTCCAAGGTCTGAATTATCTGGAGCGCAGGGTTACCTCAGGCCTTCAGGAGAAGAAAGCTTTAGGAATTCCAGTCAAATGCAGGCTGAGGCAAAGGGAAGTGTGTGACCAAAGGACCAGTTCCTGCTTTGCTTCCTTGTGGTGTTCAGAATAAGTTGGTTTTCACTTGCCTTGTAATTAAAATGGCTTGCATTATTTTTTTTTTTTTCTCATTTCACTACTACGGAGTAGATTTGTATTGAAAGTTCTAGCCCACATAAAGTTGGTGCTTGAGACTATGGGAAAAAAACACTGCCAAAATGTCCAACAATGTTGTTACCAAGTTCTTACCTTGTCCTCTGGCAAGTGCTTTCCTTGTACTGGTAACTGAACCCAGGGTGAGAGAAGCAGTAGTTTATTTATCCAGGTATAGTTCTGTGTAAATGAAAATATCTTTCCTTTTCTCCTAAGTACATTAATACAATGAAGTTGAACTTGTTATTAACCTAAGAAGAAATTCTGCTGTAAAACTGAACATTCTAATGTTTGCTTTTTTGCTTTTTTTTTTCCTTCTGTAAATGTTAATATATAAATAAATGTAAATTTTATCTTTAGCAACCATAATTTGCTACATAATTTACTAAACATAACACCAGACATCTATTGAGGGGTGAACTATTAAGTAAGCTACATATTCTAAGGTTCTAAGAATGCAACAAAAGGAAAATCCAGCATACCCTACTGCTAACAAGTCTCTGGAGATATTAAATAGATATGAAGATGCTAGAGGGTATTAATCTTCACCAGGAGACAAAATTTTATTTGTGTTTTTGTCTTTACACATATATGAAAATGAGCACACACACATTTATGTTTTCATAATGTTCAGAAATTTAATTATTCTTGCAAAATAAACAACTGCTATTGGCTAACTTTGTTACAAGGCTTTTTTAGTTTGCTTTTTCATTGTTGTTTTAAACACGTCCAGTACTCTTAATGTTAAAATTGCATATTCCACACAGCGGGTTGACCTCATGCAAAAGTCTGAGGGAAAGACCATATGCAAAGGAAAGCCCAAAGAGCACCTGTTTCTAAATATGCACACACCCTATACATGTTCAGAACTTAAACTTTAATGCTCATAGTAGTTTCATTAACTCACAACTCGCTACTGCTGGACAGAGTGAACTCTGTTGTGGCCTGTCAAGCTAGTCAACATGGAGTGTACTGACATATAAAAGAAACACAGAGAGAAGCTACATTTAAACACTAATAAAGAAAATTAATGGCTATAATGTCAAATAACATACAGGTCAGTTCACAACCAGAAGCCTTTTCTATCGCTTTAGTTCAGCTTTGGTAGCTACTGTTGTTTCTCCTTGTAGGTTCTGAGCTATACAAACATAGTTTCCCACATCTATGTCTTCAAAATCCTCCACAAGAAGAACACTCTTTGAGATTCTTGTAGTGTGTCCAATTCCTCTGTTTATCAATCTCCAGAAGTTTTGAATAATCACAGGCCTCCCGGACTGTTAACAGAACAAAACAAAAACAACCCACCCACATAAAATAAGTGATTCCACAAAGTGTATTTAGTGACACCACCCCATCACCTTGAAGCAAGAGGTTGGAGAATACGAGTCTATATCCCAAAGTCAGCCCTAAGTGAGGAAAGTGAAGGTGTCTGGCAGTGGCAGCAACATTCCTGCATTAAATACTGATGTACCAATAAGCTACGCCAAATAAGGAGAATACAATGGCTCTTCCACTCCAAGCACAGGTACTGGGCTTGCCAAAGCTCTGCCCAGAGCCTGCCTGTGAGCTCAGTTTTAGGCCTCTTACAAAGGATGCATTTGGGTACCTGATCAAATAGGTGAGGTATCCTGGGGGAGGTGTCAGGATAGGTGTGTGAGCTCATTTTCAGACTTCAAGTATGTCTCAAAAAGAAGGCAGCAGTGGCACTGAGATAGCTGACTAAGCTTTCATTCTCTTTTAGCATAGCAAATAGCTGTAAGTCACATGTCGAAAACTAATTCCTCCTCTAGTTTCAGAAAACACTACATTAGATAACATACAAACAAAGAGTAACAATTCTCAAATACTTCTGAGTTAATCCTCACATTCTGCTTTCCAAAATGTATATGTAACTTCAAAGCCAAAAATACAACCCCCCCATGTTTATAATCAAAAAATGCTTTTTCATTTTCTTTTGGGGGTTTTTTGTGGGTGGTTTTTTTCTTTTGTGTGTGTGGGGTTTTTTTGGCTTGGTTTGGTTTTTTGTTTTGTTTGTTTGTTTGTTTTGGGGTGTTTTTATTTGTTTGGGGTTTTTTTTTCATTTTTTGTTTTCTTGTTATTAAATAAAAGGCTTTTTTTTTTTAATTGTGTGAGGGAGTTCTCTAATGGACTGGTTATGAGGTCACACTGCCTGGCATCTCAGAAGGTCACAAAATACTGGATAAGAGAAATTGGCCAATGACAGACTACGGCAGTCGCTTTTCTTCCAAAATCCAGCAGCTGCTAGTCAGCAGCTTTAAGCACACTGGCTTCTGCTATACCAATAGCTAGGATAAAAATGCAAGAGAGATTTCTGTGTGGAAACCATCTTCCCTTGCTTCATGACATAGATGGATTAACCATTTACCAAAATGAATGCTACAACACTTAAGCTAAATGTAGTAATAGGATAAATCAGACACTTAGCAGAATCAAAGCTACAATCTCACACTTGCAGAATGACCAGTACAAAGGCAGCTCCCAGTCTTCCTGAAACTGAGGGATGAGTCACAGTGCAGTCAGAGAATGACTAGGAAGTGGCAGGCATTACCAGCTTTAGAAAAAAATATAGAAAGTCTTGGCAGTTGTTAATGTAATAGAAATTCTTAAACCTTTAAAAGTAATTAAGCCACTTAGCAAAGCACTGCCTCCTGTTCCAAGCCTGAAAATTAACTGCTGCCTTAAGTGGTATCAAGTAATACTGCACACTTAATTCAAGTCTAAGTTACTTCTTAAAATTAGCAAGTAGAACTTCATTAACCCTACTGAAAGTGAAGGTAAAGGCTGTGCAAGATGGACCCTGTTTGCCTGGTTGGGCTCTTGCTAGTCCATTTTTCCTCAAACTAACTGCCTTCTGCTTTGAAGCCTGCTGCACGGAATCAGATTAAGGGTGGATCTGTATGCATTCACAGCAGGTGAATGAGCAAATGCAATTGTCAGGGAGTGGCAAGGAGAAAGAAGAAAAAATAAAAACAACTGAGTGGAAAAAAAGAAGAGGGAGAGGTTAGTGACTACAGAGATAAAATGAGGGTCTCCACAATGTACCATACCTAGGGACAGGCAAGATTAATGTGCTGCTTCTGTTGAGGAATTGGGCAGTAGGTGGGAGCCCAGCTGCTGGGTGGCATGGGCTGGGACAAAACTATCACTGAGCTCCCAGCACTGAAAGCAGCAGCATGAATGGAAACATCCAGTGAAAACTTAGAACAACATCAGGCCTTTTTCTTGCATAAAAGGTTTACATGACCAGCAACACTGATGGTCCTGTCTCTTCTCCTTCCACCCTACCTTTTGCTTTGCAGTATGTGAACACTCTCAATAAATGTTAAGTCTCGAACAAGCATACAGTGCTTCTACTCTGATATTTACTTGATCATTTTGTTGGGGCAGAAACCCAAACACCACTCTCCCCTCCCTATCCCCAGGCACAGCTGGAGCTGAGACAGTTTACCCTAGTGGATAAGCACATCAGCCCCTTCCAGGGCAGATGCAGGCCACAGGCCAAAGCCTCTCTCACCCCCACAGGTGATGCAGTGAGAGGGTGTAGTCCTCTGCTGATAGAGCATGTGCCCTGCACTGCAGCTGTAGTATCCACAGCAAACAAGGGAGATAAGCTGCATGCTTTAGCTGTTTATATTCAATCAGTGCTAGAGAGGTGTAAACATGCACATGCCAGCATGCATCAGGTGCTGTAAAACCACTGGGAGCAGCTGGGCCAATAAAAGCCAGGAAACCAGGCTGGGGACAGCCTGGGAAAGATGCAAAACTAGGGTGGACACTAATGAGATACAGAGTTTTGGAAGGCCAAGCTGGGTCTAGAATGAGGTTGATTAAGAAATTAAATCCTGCTGTAACAGGTGAGGGTGGTTAGAGGGAAAAGAGAGGGGACCTTCAGTGATGCTAGACAGATACATTTTGTGCAAGAACAGATTCACATTGTGTTTCCTGTGGATTCTTTCAGATGAGGCTGGGCAGAAGCAGATTGTGCTTCTGTATATGGGCAAGCTTAAAAATTCTGTGCTGGGATAATTCATGCACCCAAGCCATGGAGAAAGAAGGGATATCAAATGCAGAGACATCAGTGAGCCTTGTGACTTTCCCTAGAACAGCCTCCTGATACTGGTTGGAAACACTGCCAGAGGCCAAGTATCTCTGGAATGGAAATCTGAGGGAAGAGTGAGCTTTGCTGAATTTGATTTTTACTAACAGGGCCCTCCAGCTTCATCCTTGTGTGACTTCTCAGGGAAAGACAGGCTGAAGTTGAAAGGGGGTATGCTGCCTCCTCCTGCCAGCATGCCTGAACTGGCAAAAGCATTCAAAATGCTGCCTTTGTGAAGAACAAACCATTTCAGGCAGGGCATACCCCTCTTACCTCTTGCCCTGGATACTGCCACCTGAAGTTCACATCCACATCTGGCTCCCCAAGGACTGTGCAGACCACATGAACTCTGTCACCGAGTCCGGCTCTACTGGATGACACCGCAATTGTGGTTGAGGGTGGGCCCTTGGGAACTGAGACAGTGTTTAGAAACAGAAAATTAGCTGCTGAAGTTAAACACACTGATAAAATTGAGAGTCAATTTTTGACTCAGTTTGCTTAATACAACAGGTGTTCTACATCTGCAACTTTCCCCTCTAAACTAGGAAACTTGCTGGAATTTAAACCTGATAAATGTTTTAGCACATATACTTTTGATCAAGATTTTTAAACTGTCATTACATTACTTATTTTACTTTCTAAAAATTATTTTCTTAATGTCAGCAAAAGAGTCAGTTTAAGCACAGAGAAAACTGCACTTTACCTTCCACATATAGTAGGTGATATTTGATGGAAATCTGAGGTGCTCCCTGTGACTCTGCTTTGCAGTAGACAATACCTTTATGATCAGAAGTAGGGTGCTGGAAGACAAAACCCTTCTTTGCATCATAAATAATACCAGTTCCATCTGTTTCAATTTCTTCTGCTGGAAATTCCCTGTGAAGAGTCACTTTTGCTGAAGGAGTAGTAACACGGCATGGGATGACTGCAGGTTTATCTGGGTTCAGGTAGACAATCTCAAAATAACCGGGAGTAGGTACAAAAAGTTCCTCTTTGTCTGTGCAGAAGAGTTGACATAATTACAGAAATATTTACACCTTGGCTTAACAGAAGGTACATTTGACAAGAGAAAATAGCTGTGAGCAACATTTAAAACAAAAAGCTTGGGCTTAATTTTAATATGCACACACAAAAGAAAAAAGGAACATTGCTTGCATTAAAAAATATAAATTGAAAATAAAAATGAAGTATTTCTTTTAATCTTAAGAAAATCTGTGGAATGTCTTTTGGTAAGCTTCCAAATACTTATCTGGATCCCATAACTGGTAAGATAAGGACTACTAGAAAAAGATACTTTTTGAAGCTACAGAATTTTTATACCTATGCTTTTAGGCAAAATGTTTGACTTATTGTCCTAAGTAGATGAAATATTTAGTGCCCTCAAAATCACAGTTAAGGAGTATTTCCATAATTGGCATGCTTCTTGAAAATCTAAATCTGAAATTCCTCTTTTTAGCATGACCATTTACATAATAATTTGACTGAAAAGTTTATTCCAGCCTTTCTAAAGAATGTATCCTAAAAACATTAAGCACTTCTGTCTCATGGTCCAATTTAACTCCAAAATGTACTGCAATCAATCCTATCTTAACCTTTTGTACTGAAACATTTTCTAGCCGCAAATACTTTAGCTCTAATGAGGCATCAAAAGTTGTTTTGCCATTCAGAATGGTTTCCAGAAGAAAAAATGAACCATTTGATTTCAGTTCTGTTGTACTAAGCAGTAAACTGTGCACAAGCTCTGGGGGACATCACATGCACTTGGAAAGTGTTTTGCCTCTCAACATGCTATAATGACTCCTCAGAGAAACTGTGGCTTTATCAAGTTTTTTAAGGCAGTGCAGTAACTGGAATGAAGTGGCAATGGGGGAGAGTCCATGGAGTCATCTGAATGCCATGACAAAATGAATTTTCAGCACAGATTTATTTTCTTTATCAAGACACATTTTCAAGAATTAAAACACTTTTTGTTAGCTTCATAGAAAATCCTCAGAAAGTATGCTATAAGGTATGTGCTTTGCATTGCATTACCCATTACTTTGGGTATTTTGCATAATCTGTAGGGAAAATGGACTCCAAAAAATTGCACTAAACAAGTAATTTTCTGCCCACCAGCACAGTCTTCCTCTTAACATCCACTAAAAATAGACGAAAATTGTGGCAGCAAAATCTTGACAGTGAAATCACTGATGTAGCTTTATTCCTGTCTTACCAGCAAATAAATTTCCATTAATAACCCCCAGTGAGTAATTACCTGTGAAAAAGATGTATGTTGACCCTGCTTTAGTCTCATCCTTCCTGCATTTGTTACCACTGCACAGCTGAAGCCAGCAGCTGTATTCACCTGTGTCTGCTGCAGTGGAGTTTGCAAGGATCAGCTGACTATACCTGTCAAGCTGTTTTATGCTGTGGAAAAATAAAAACAAAAGGCAAAGACAAGCACAGATGTATTTCTTTGTCTATTTCTGTCAGCTCATTTCCACATTTGATTTTTTTCATTCCTTCTCTGCAACTGACCCACTTTTCACTTTCAGAATTCTGTTGCAACTTCCCCTTTTGCTCCAGCAGAGACTGTTTACATGAGTAGTTTTATTGATTTTAACTACATATAAGAGCTTGCAAGCTTGTCTTGTACAGTTCATTTTTGGATTCCTTCAAGTCTCCATTTTGAAATTGGGCTGTGACTGTTATAGGCCATATGTTCATCTATGTTTTGTCCTAGTTTGTCCATGTGTAGCCCTTTCCTTCATTCTACAAGTGAACCCACATGCACCTCAGTCCTTCTTCAATACTGTAGCACTGCTTCAATAGTATCTAACAAAGATAATCCACGAGTAGTTAGTAGCAGGTACTCTACTGAGAGTTTGTTTAATAATTTCTGCCTGCTTTCAGTATGAATGTTTTACTGATTTTTAATATCCTGGTCCAAGTTTCCACTTGCAAAGAGCTGCTACCTCAGCTTAGATTTGTCTGCAAGTTAAGTCATTTTGCATCACCTACTCCTGTGGTCTAAGTCACTTCACTGGAGCTTTCTCCATATCCCTTGGCTATTTTAGAGCATGACCCTGAGTACTGCTGGCAGTGCCATCACGTAACTACACAGAATTCAGCCTGTGTGATTATTTCAGACTTAATTTGCTTCTTTTTTTTTCCTTCTGAATTTCCCAGGCACATCTCTCAGTGGATTGACATTTGCAAATGTGCAAATATTTATACATCTGCAGACATATACATAGATACTGACAATTTTTCTAAGGGACTAAGGTCCTATCTTATGAAATACAGCAGCTACAGTCTCATCTTGTTCTTTTTTTAACATATTTTAAGGTTTACTTTCCTGCCTCTTTCTGGCAGAGAGATGGTGGTGTGGTTGGCAGTCTGCTGGGTTGACTTTTGATGGATTGCAAAAGCAATGGCCCAAGAGTACCACTTCTCAGGGAATCCTGTCAGCACAGCCATGTGGCACTAATGCATTTGTCCTACACAACCTTGTCTGATTCCATTTTTTAGAATCATGTAATTATGGTGCAGTAGCCTTTCCCTTTTTAATATATACACTACCTTACGTTATAAACTACCTTCAGTTTTTGGATAACATTTAAGAGATTCCTATCTGTGCAAGAGAACATGCTGTGTATCATACTCAAAAGGAAGAAAAGACAAATTCAAAACACGTCCTACTCTGTATTATTACTATTTAGTTCCACAGTTCACATTTCATAGGTTATATGATATGACTACCTCAGAATAAAATGTTTTCCAAGGATCAAGTACTAAATGTCAACAAAACAGAGAAACCATTATGCCAGAACTCTTTTGCCTCCAATCATTAATGCAGACACTGAGCTATAGCTTGATATCCCAAGAGATAGCAAAATAAGATCAGAGTAATTAATTATTGTACAGTGTGTTCTTCTTAAATGAGAACAAGCTGTCCAGTAATCAATGGAAATAACCTAGCAAGGTAGTCACCTACAAACATGCAGTAACAAAACCTGGCATCTGAGAGTGCAAGTGCTGAAACTTGAGACATGACCATATTAAGCAGACAAAACAGGTCATATTAAATAAAGTAAGTCTTGCAGCTGACCAATACTTCCAGGGTAATTTACTATTTCATTAGTATTTTAGATGCTGGGAAATCTAACCCAGAAGCCAAAACTTTGCTGTATTGTAGATGTCACAAAGTAAAAATGTTGTATATACAAACATTAGCAGAGTGTTTAAAGAAACCAGAGAAGTAGCCCAAAATCTTATTCCATACATTCATCTTATTAAACTTTAAATAAAGTTCTGAAGATTTTTGCCAGAAAACTATGCCATATTTAGAAGCTAAAATATGTATTTATATAAAAAAATAAAGACAGTGTACACAGCATCACTCAAAGAGCATCTACCAAACTCCTCTCAAGCAGCTGCATTCATACTGACAAAAGAGAGCTTATTTCAAATACATGCTCACTAGGACAGGAACATAACATCTCACTGTTTTACACAAGAAAAAAATCCTTAGCTTTCAAACTTCAAAGCACAAGCAGCAAAATCAAATTCAGTTATACACATGAGCACAACTGACATCCCACTAAGCCTGTGGGAGTCTGCATTCAGTGAAAGCAGTCTAATTTCAGTCTAATTTTGGCCCCTACCACACCCAGTTTCTTTAATATTTGTGAGAGTGCTCCTGTCCAGACACCCTCCTCTCACATGAATGTCCACGTGATACATGTCCTGCTGTTTGCCCCAGCTTCTTCCATCAGAGCAGCTCCATTTCATGTGAGTTTACTTATCAGATAAAGTTAAATGCAGCTGGTCTTCAGCAGGGGAGAGACCCATGCTCCAATCAGGCAGCACAGAGACTGTGTGAAGTCAGAGCAGCTTTCTGCTGTAAAGCTTTAGTAAAGGGAAAACGTGCCTGCCCTTATTTTTATTTTCATCCCTCTCATATGTTGTAGATCCAGTTTCTGGGTGAGCCTCCAGTCATTAATTTGTTATTCACAGTCTTACAAAACAGCATTCCAGCCCTTCTGTACTGGGGATGCCAGAGCAACCTCTGACTGTTAACACCACCAATGTTTTTGGCCAGCCAGCACACAAAATTTTCAGACAAAAAGTATTTATATGCTGCACAAAGCAAGAGAACATTACAGATAACAGGCTAGTTCTGAAGTTCTGAAGCAAGCTTGTGTGTGTCCTTAAGCTGGGAACCATGTTTGCAAGACTCAAGCTTTCTCTCAGAGTTGTATGGCACACTACAGTCTCTAAAGCTCAGTAAATTGTTTCAGTGTGTACTGTTGTGTACTCCAGTTAGAGCAGTGGAAAGGCAGAACTTCTGCTCCATCTCAGCCAAAAAGTCCTCCCTCCTCCTCCTCTTTTCACTTGGCATCTCTCACTCCCTCAGATATGATAATTTTAGCACATGTAACAGCTCCAAACCTATTAAAAACTGAGACTCTCTAGTACAGCAAGTAAAATATTTTATTTACCAGGTTGTAGAGTATGGCTACAAGGACAAGTTCAGTGAAAACACAGCCACTAATACTACCGAAATGGCTTTTCTAATTAAAATCTTCCTCTTTAGAAAAGGCATATTGTCCCCCAGCTTGCTGTATTCTCCCTACCATATGGGTGAGTTAAAAATGCAGTAAGCATAGCATGGAGGCAAAACATCTGGTTTTTATCCCTACATCTTTTTGCCGCCACCCATAGAAAATACATGATATTGATGCTAAATTTAACTAGTTGCAAGCCAAAATGCCAGAGTAGTTGAATTTGCAGATCCCTTCTATTATTTAAGGGAAAAGTAAGACTTGGATGCCTGAGCATCTGCTGCTATGAACAGAAGAATTGTAGTCATTAGTCCCCAGCAACTACAGGGATCTCAGCAGGAGTGTCTCTCCTCCTTTTCACTCTTCCTCTGACACACCAATCCACTCCTCCTTCATCTTCCATTACTTCCCCTTGGCCCCATCACTTCCCCCTGCTGCTGACATCAATTCTGGTTTGCACCAGTGCCCCAACTCCAGCAAGACCCACATGGAAAGCTAAGGTAAAAAAGGCCCAGCCCAGTTAATTAGCTTGGGTTTTGCCCCACATCTCACTAACTGGTAATGAGGGGATTATCTTACTCTTGGTCTTCAAGTACCCAAAAACTGTTAGAAGATACTGGACATATACCTACCTAGATGATTAAACAATTTCTGCTGTGAGTTATTATTTGCTAATAATTTTTCTGACTCTCCCCCCTCTGCCCTATATTCATCATTTGTTTTAAAATAATGAAGGTAATGTATTAATACAATTTTTTAACTGCCTATTGCAATTGATGCTTGGTGCATGGTCTTGCATATACATGAGGGAAATCTAAGCTCCTCTTGAAAGATCATAGCTTTGCTGACCTTTTCTGGTGCCAGCTCACTTACAACTGAGCTAAGTAACATGGTACCTTTTATGGTACTTCCAGTTAAGCTCCATCAAACCTTTCTGAAACCACAGAGGACAAAATTCAAATTCTGTAGAGCAGACTTTGTTTCATAGGCACCTATTAGTGCTACACCAAAGACCTTGAGGTTTAATTCCAAAGCCACGCTAGAAACATGATGAAAATGTAATTGCACAGGATTCTGTGGTCAATGCCTCTGTAAATTATTACTATTCTGTGATTCTGAAATCTGCTTCTAATCTATGTTTTCAATTTCTCTAGTTAATTTTAGGATCTTCTGCTTGCATTTAAAACTGATGATTTAATCAAACAGCCTTACTGCTTTAACAACTTACTTCAAAAGCAATGACCATTATATTTCAAGAAAATAAATACTTAGGCAAGTTACATCCACCCAGTCAAAACGTTTTATAGCACTTACTTTGTGTGGCGTAACTAACTTTTGTTGTATGGTTAAATTACTACTGTTGACTTGACTCAGTACAGAAATGTAAATTGCTGAGGCAACAGGATCCCAAACTACTTCAAACTGGAAAACAGAAAATTACACAATCAAGACATACATATCTTTTTTCTGTTTTCCTAAACTATCTCAATTTCTTGTATTTTGTCCCACATGCATCAACACAGAACACTTAATTTTGCATGAGAGGAATAGACAGTCAAATAACCAATTAAGAAGCATTCAGATTCCTCTACAAAAGCCCTGAATACTTGCCCTGCCTTCTTCAATGCCAGATTCTGACACTCAGATGGCATGGCCTGGAGGTCTACAGGACCAAACCACACCAGCAACCTATTTGCAAAGGCACAAAACATTAAGACAGACATGAGAACAACCACCACCACTACCACATACACACACACTCCCTGCTGGTTTGCTCATCCAGCTCTGGCCTGCTGGGAGGCCAGGTCTGTACTGCAGCTAATAAACGCCACCTGCTGAAAGAAACCTGAACAGTATTCCTGGCAAAAGAATAAGCAGCAGCAGGTTAAAGCAGCCACAAGAGCTTTGGACAGATATTGCTGTGATAAGCCCACAGCAGGAACTGGCTTGCTGCTGTAACTTACTGGGGCAGAAGCCTTGCACTCAGCCAGGGTAGGTCTTGACCATCTCAGCCAACAAGGGACAAGCAAATAATTGCACAGAGAACTGGCTCATGAATTGCAGGAGGATGTGCTAGAGATCACAGTGTGTAACTGCCATTCATCAACACTCCCCTTGGGAAAGAGAAGTGGAAAGAAGAATAATATATCTGAAAAACTAATTAATCACTCATGGGAGTGATTTTAAGGTAACATCACACCTGTAAATAAATGAATAGATCACTGAGATTCAGAAAACCTGAGTTACTAAGAGAGAGCACACACACTTATACTTAATTTAGGAACAACAGGACAAGAGCAGCTGACATCTTGACTCAAACCTCTGTGCCACACTCACCTAATAATCCAAGGAAAGCTCCTAACAGTTCTTTCTTTGGGTATCACTTGCAGTGCTTCACTAGCTCCATGAAACAGCCAGTGAAAGTGAGCCACTTCTCAGAGCAATAAAATGCCTGTAGAAGACATCCTTAATCTCCTTACATGCCTCTCCTCTTTCTAATACAGAACTAAATTACTACATTTAATCTACATTTAGCTACGTGTACTATCCTGAAAAACCAGGAGGGCAATGTAGGGAGAGTCTCACAAAAGACGTTCAGAGCAACAGGACACTCAGATGGTGAGGCAGCCAGTTCCTCTTCCTGCTCTAACATTATATGGTTTTCATTAAATTGTCATGAGATGAAAGAAAAAGCTTTCCTTGATTTAAAGTGACAACCCTCAGCATTAAACTCTGACACAACACAATCCCTGCAATTCTGTTTTGCATGCAAAGACAACTCTGACTGAGCCACTACTCTCACTTGCACCTTAGCATGAAGGCTGGTGTATGTTTTGCTGGTTAGGAGATGTGGGTTTGAGTCTCTTCAGGAAATGAACCTTACTACCTCACATAGTAGCCACATTAGCAATCAGTACAGCCCAACACAAGCAGGTCTCTGCAGAGCAACAGAGTTGGTAGTGAGCACCTGACATCCACACTCACATTTTGAGAGTTTTACTTTGGACCAACCCTAATGTTTTGGGCTGGAGCACAATGGTGAACATCATCTTCATTTTAGATACATCTGAAGAAAACAGAGTTCACATACTCTAAGACTATCCCACAATGCACATCACAAGGCAGTAACTGGTGATGACTAAAAGTTGCTCATCTTTTTTGTGGACACTAAAAACTATTCGATACAATATCGTGATTGTAAAAATGTAAATAAACAAACAAAAACACCAGTGGTGTTGAACACAGTAAGGGAAAAAGTTCTGGATTTTTCCTGCAAAAAAATGAAAAATAGCTTACCTGAGCCTGGAGTCTTTAAAGGTGTCTAAATAAGAAGGATAGTTCCAAGTAACATTACTCCCCTTACATCGCAGTTCTAGGCTTTGTCCTGCAGCCAGGCTTAAGGTGGCAGCTAGTTTCTGGAAATGACCTTTATCCATCACCTGTGTCAGTATGGACTGGGACTTCAAAGAGGAGTCCACAGACTCCCTCTCCTTCATTTTGGGATTCTTGGGTTTTACTTTCTTGTTAACAGGCTTAATTTTGTTTTCTCCAGGTTCTTTGGGACGCTTACTCTTCGCAGGCTGTCCAACAGCTGGTAAAATAAAGAAAATAAGGCAATGTTACTGATTAGAAAAAGTTTATATAGTGTTTCGGAAAAAAAATCTTCTTTATTATCCCAGAGAACAATTGAAGTTTTGTTCTTCCTAGAAAAGATGCATAAAACTTAGTAAGAGTTAATTTCCTTAAGTTTTCGAAGTCTGCCATGACCCATTTTCCTGGGGAAAAAGGAAAAAAAAAAAAAAGACAGAGCTTTCAAGAACATGTGGAAAATCTATACTTATATAAACAGAGAAATATGCAAGGTATGCAAACTTTTCAAATGGTAAGGGAAAGAAATACAGCAGTTCTATCTCCAACCACTTTTGTCATTTCCACCTCCTGGCACTGCCATGCAGCACTCAATGCTACACAAGCTCTCCACGTTCATGTCACGTGCCCATCACTGCTGCATGACCTCTTCACACACAACACTTCCATAAGGGACACATGAAGAACTCACAAGTGTAGAACTTCATGACAATTTATAAAATACTGACAGTGATGCAGTTTTCTTCATTTATAGTAATTACTGAAATGCAAGTGATACTTCAGTCACTTGAAGATGACTTACTTGTCACTTTTCCATAAGAGCCATTTATTTTGACAGTCCAGATCAAGACAGAATCTTATTTAGAGACAAACAATAAGAGATTTCATTACCTCCTAGAGACAACAGGGATGTGCAGTTGCCTTAACAAACAAAACAGAAAGAAAAAGTGAGGTGTCTCAACTATTTAAAAATAAAAACAAACAAGAAAATTCCAACTTTAACTGACATCAGGAAGCACAGTCCTTTTGTGAGACAAGCCTAAAACTACTTTTGACAGACACCAGAAACACCACTAACTGTGCCTGACAGCTAATTCTTGTTTTCCACGTGGAAATGCTGAGGTATTTCGTTGTACAAATCAATCAAGAAGCTTCCTCTGGAATGAAAAACTCAGCATACTCATATACTCAGCAGAATTAAAACTGGTACAGGCTGCCAGTACAAATAGCAGGACTTCCAGATTCCTGCCACTGATGGCTCCTTTGACACTCCTCAGATCCCAGCTGGGCACCTTGCACTGTGTCAGCTTTGACTTCTCCAAGTCCAGGCTGATGTACAACACATTTCTTTTAAACAACACAGTGCCTTGTGAGCACAAATTTAAAGACCAGGGATTTGTAGCATTTTTTCCTTGCATTACATTAGAAAGGCTACAGTGGGTGTCGTTCTAGAATTGGCAAACTAAAACCTCTACACTGGGTCAGGCCAAATTTATTTGCACTGACACCACCTAGTGTCAGATGCCAACCAGGGAACAGGGCAACCATCTCTGCCTCCTTTGATACCACTCTCCTAAGCTTCCAAGAACCTTTAGCTCAAGGGGTCTGTGAACCACAGTTGTCATCATTTTATTGTGCTTGGCTAGTTTTGGTTTTGTTTGGTTTTGGTTTTTTTTTTGTATTTTTTTTATTATACTGTCCTTGGATGTTTTCCTTCATTGATTTGTCTGGTCAGTTTTGAAAATTACACAAATTACACATAAATACTAGATGCTTTCTAGTTTTTGTATTAAATAAATAAATATCCATGTTTCTCCAACAACATTCTCTCCAACACATATACTTTTACAAAACTCGAGCGTTTCTGACTTATTTTCTTTCCAGACTGACAAGTCCTGCTCTGTCTAATTGTTCCTGTAAGGAATATGCATCTTACAACAGTTTTGTGTTCTTGCCATGATTTGGGTGATGGCAAGAACACAAAAGGAGACTATACACCAGGTTCAAGGTATGCTCAGATCCAGTTGTACATATTAATGGTGTCTTCTTTCCTGTCTAAACAGCTCATTACTTTTCAAGATAGCAATATTAGGAGCTGACCTTTTTTCAAATAATCAAGTGCAATTCTAAGACCACTTTCCTAAGTAGGAACTATTGGTTAAAAATTCATAAGTAGAAACCCATCAAGGCATACATGAAGTTAGAACAGTTTGTGTTATTTAGTGTCTACCAACATGAAATTTGAAGTCCTATTTTCCCTGCCTGGTCTTCCAAAATTGAGAGATCATTCTACAAGTCTTTACTGACAGTCTTCTTTCAACAGATACTTAAACATGCTGAAAAGCATGTTGTGCCTTACAAGATCCCTGTTAAATTCAACTGGATAAAAGCAATTCTATCCATATCGCAAAAAGACTAATTCCTACTCTTTATTTCCTATTAGTTATTGTTCCATGAGAGGTCTTCCCTTGTCTCACATCACATTGGTTCCCAAGGAATCTTTTACAACAGGCTTAACAACAAACAGACTTTGGGAATCCAGGTACCTCAACCAATTCATCTGTGGCCACACTCTTACAAAAAGTCCTCAGAGAACCTCAGCAGATGTGAAAAACAAAACTTCTCAAGAAAAAAAAAAAAAAAAGAAAAAAAAGAAAAAAAGGGCAGTCATGCCAAAGCCATACTGACCTTTCAGCAATTCATGAGCTCAGTATACAGAATACAGACATCTGGCTTTGTGCCTCTACCTCCCCCAGGTACTGTAAAATACTGGGATATTCCAT
This sequence comes from Leptocoma aspasia, assembly GCA_013399835.1. NCBI lineage: Eukaryota > Metazoa > Chordata > Aves > Passeriformes > Nectariniidae > Leptocoma > Leptocoma aspasia. The sequence continues at coordinate 68,514 of VXAX01006416.1, read as the reverse complement.
TTCCCTGGAAAGGTAGAGCTATATGATATGATACAGCGATATGTAGTGACATCACAATCAACTCAGTTGGAAAAGACCTCTGAGATCATCGAGTCCAACCTCTGACCAAAACCCACGTCAATTAAGCCATGGCACTAAGTGCCATCCAGTCTTTCCTTAAACACCTTCAGGGATGGCGATTCCACCACCTCCACTGGCAGTTCAGTCCAATGTCTAATCACACCCACTGCAAAGAAAATTCCTCCTAATGTCCAACCTGAACCTCCCCTGGCCCAGCCTGAGGCTCTGTCCTCTCATCCCGTCACACGCTGCCTGGGAGAAGAAGCCAAACCCCACCTTGCTACCACCTTCTTTCAGGCAGTTGTAGAGAGTGATAAAGTCACCACTGAACTTCCTTTTCCCAGGCTAAGCAATGCCAGCTCCCTCAGCCACTCCTCATAGGACTTACCCTCTAGACCCTTCACCACCTTCACTGCTCATCTCTGGAAAAAGATGCTAAGTTATGACAAGCTATGCACCTGGGTTAAAGCTTCACCCATTTCAGATTGAAATTTCTCTTACACCTGAGGTGTATATCATAAAATCATGGCACTTAAACAGTTTCTGTTGCTAATTTTCTCTCTCACTGATTCTTCTGGCATGTTAATGAGATCTCCTTTAATGATTCTCCCTATAGAGAAAAATTCTATTTCAGAGTCTGCTCTAACAGTGCTTCACAGGATATTGCACTCTAAGTTTCTTCTATACTTATCAAGTCACCATTTGCCATTAAAACCTCTCTAAGCACCTCCATAGTGAACATGGGTGCACACAGATAAATTTTTAAATTTCACTTTCTGGAGATGCTCTTTCTTACCCCCATTCCTACCAGCCATAAAAATTCTGCAGCCATGTCTCCCTGCCCCATCATGGTACATCAGAAGAAGAAAAAAGATTTATGGCTGGTTTTATCCTTCTGTAAGCTGTTTCACAAACTCTTTTCTGCTTTATTCTGGTTTTTATATTTAATGCACATATGAGTTAAGGAGCCTCCTCCTCTTATGTAATTCCCCCTTCCAAAATTAAACACATCAGTGGTTTCTTTGTCTTTTATTATTCCTGCAAGAATATTAGAACTACAGTCTGGCTGTTCCACAACAACATCTGAATCCAATTACCTGAGTACTGCTCCAGATCAAATCAAGAATTGCTGCTCCTCTGAGGGGCTCTCTGAATAGCAGCTCTAAGTCATTATTTGTGGCATCTAAACAATTGCACTCTGCACCACACCTCGATGTGTGTGACCCAGCCCATGTGAGGGGAAGTTATTTTTCCTTTTGCTTTTCTATCCAGTCCTTGCTGCCCCTCTGATTTTCCTTAGCAGAGCAGTCATTACACATTGGGTGGTCAGTTACCAGGATGGTTCTTCTCCACAAGGCTGGTATCTCAGTCCCAGTGACTTCTACCATCAAAACCCACCACAGGAAACAGATTTAACACTAAAGTTTTCTTCAACACATACTGCCACTTCTCCCTTGGGTAAGCTGTTCCATCTTAGTGGAATTCCATCACACTACTGTGCTCCAGTACTAGGAGGTTCTACTGATGGGCCTGATAAGCCTTTTGAATAAGCATTCCCATTTCAAATTGGCCATTCTAGTTCCTTGTTGAACTTTCCAGATTAGTCTGTAGCAGCATACAAGCTTTGATTCAGCCATCCTTTTTCATTTTTTTTTCTCCCATCAAACCCTACTGAAATTTGTTCAAACTACTCTTTGATATTTCCACTCCTTTTTGCCAACCTCCATCCTGACATTATCTCAAAGGCACATGGATCCTGCAGCCTCACCCCTAGGAAACACTTTATCCCATACTTTGTGCTCTGCCACACCTGAGACTCTGCCTTTAAGAAACTGTTAAAGACTCCCCTGTGAAAGCTTTTCAATTTTAAGTGCCAGAAGCCTGGTTTTGATTTTCTCAAGATTAAGTTTTTTCTCTCCACACAAGCTCCCTCTGTTCCGTGTTTGTGCAGCTCAGTGAGTCCGAACACTCTCCTCCTACAGCACACTCCCAGCTGCTCAGTGACAGCCTTGTCTGCCTGACCTTGTATTTCCCTGCAGGTGACAGCAGGGGCATTTCAGGAGACACATCAAATGAACTTTTATCTTCCTACACAGAAAACCTGATGCTGCCTCCGTTGCACCTTCCAGAGAGGTGAGTTTCTAAGCAAGCTGTGGCCATCCTCCTTCCAGCACTCCCTTGTAAGTCTCTCTAGAGATCTACTGACAGCAGAAGTGAGCACTTCTGCACCTCACAATCTTGTCTTCTGTCTCAGCTGAATTAAGTCTTCCTATGCCAGGTAACTAAATTAACTGTTACAGTATCACCTAAGGTAAAGAGGACACACAATCAAATCCCTTCAGGAACACAGAAACCATTACCAAGAATCCTCCATTTCCTTACCCAATCTGCAAGAATTCTCCCAAGAAAGGGAACAAAGTCAACTAGCCCATTTATGCAAGCACATGAATATGCCACATTTGGCATATTTCACTGTCTGTCTAGAGGCATTCACTGTGCCCTCACTGTTTTAATAACATTGCACTGCCTAATGCTGCGCAGCTTTAGTGCAACAGCACTTCTCATATATAAAAATATAATAAAATTAAGACTTAGAAAAATATTGAGAAAATGCCTCATTTATACTTCTGATCAGCTCCTGAAGTCAGCTCTGAAAGGCACTGTACTAATTTCAGCTGCAACAGGACATTCGGGGAGAGTCCAAAGTTGGAGACTATGCATTCACAGGTCACAGAAATACATCATGCAGCACTTTTGCTCCTGGTTCACAGTATTTGTCTCACCCTACCCTTTAATGTATGTCCCTCGTTCTCCCAAATGTCACATACACAACAACTTCAAAATGGGTGTTAGTTATATAACCCTAAAAAGCATTAGTTTTTTATTTGAGATATCACCTATATCCACATGCACATTCCACTGGTCTCACAGCTGCACAGGTTATAACTTGAGAAAGTCCCTGATCTTCACGTGTCAGCCTAGAGAACTTGAGAAGCTGTGTGTGAGCATGGTCTGCCACAAGTAATCACGTTCACTGTCCACCAGACATACCCATTCCACAAGGCAGGCCCCATGCTACATCTTGGCACCATCAGAGACTGAAAACTCTCTCAATTTATACTGATTAATTCTTGAGGTGAAAATAAATTAAGTGTGAGGATACCATAAATTTAAAAAATAAATTTTAAAATATAAATAAAAAATAAATTAAGTGTGAGATTACCATGAAGCATAATTAACCAGCAGGATTACCATATGAGGAAAGAGTCTTTGTGATTACAAGCAATGTAACAGAACAAGTTGGACACATCTCATCATTTGTGATATTTCAAATGAAAAGTTAATCATCCAAACACAGAGCCAATCTGGAGGGGCATATTTCATTACACCATAAATTAATATAAGATAAATTTGGAAGACTATTTTGAAATTACAATTCCTACACTAGGACTTCTACATTTAGCTTTAGATAAGAAATTCTTATTAAATATGCCTGGTTACTTTCTCCCATTGCTAAGCTTCTGGATGGCAGAGTGGAAAGCACCCAGTCACACCTCGGTATAAACTTGACAAACTGACTGCCAAAACATAGATTTGGGAAATCTTTAGCCCAAGTTACAACTCATTTCTTATTCTGTGTTTTTATCATCCACTTCTCAAATAGAAAACAGTTTTCTTTATGTGGGATACCCACAGACCAGATCTTTCAGCAGAAATCCTCTCCCACACCACTGTGATCCACAGTGCAATTCCTCTGCATGTAGTCGTGAGAAAAACTAGGCTGGAAAAGGCTTCTCAGCTGCTCTGAGCAACGTTCAGTCGAGCTCCGACTCTCCCAAAGGCTGGAGACTCTACAGCCTCTCCTCTGATTTGTCTCCTCTGACAAATTCTTTCTATGTTTAACAGGTCTTAGGGTGGAGAATTTTTTATGTTCTTACAAGAATGTTCTCCTTATAACCTATTAAAGTACCTGTGGTAACTGCTTCTGTCTTTCACCACTCACCTAAGAGCCTGCCTCCTATTTCTCTACAAACCCTTCCATGGGCTATGCAGGTCTTGTTCCCCAAGCCCTACCATGGTTAGGTAGGGCTTGGGGAATTACTAACCATGGTTACCATGGTTAGTAATTCCTAAATGGAATTACTTTTTTGTTGTTTCTTCAGAGTAAATATTAATAAGTTCATTCACATTTTGCAAGAGGGAAAGAGCCTCTGTTTTGCTAGTTAAGGTCTACGCAAGTCAAGAATTAGTTATGAACGTCCTTTCCCCACCAAGACTTTCTCACAGCCTCAAGCGGAGTTATGAGTAGAGTTCGATGCTCTCAATCGAACAACGATGCACAAAGCCAAAAAAATTTTTGGTTGTTTTTTAAATCCGAGCACCACGTCTAGCCCTGTCCCGTCCTCAGGCGCCATTCGGGACTGGACGCGGACTTAAACGTTCTACCCCAAAGGGAGCGGCAGGAGCAGCCGGGGCTGCCGCGAACGCCTCTCCCCACAACCCAAACCCACGTTTTCGCCGGAAGGCTTCGGCAACCTGCTGGCCGCACACGATGCGAGCAACCCGCCTTCCCTCCGCCTCTGCCCAGCGGGACGGGAGCCCTGCGGCCGCCCCGCTCCTATGCCGGGGACGGTCGGGCCGGCGGGTACGACCGGGAAAAGGGAAGCCCGCAGCACCTCGCCAAGCGGGGGGACCCGTCGGGGCAGGGGCTCACCGTGTGGCAGCGCTTCCTGCAGCAGCAGCAGGCTGAGGAGCACCCAGAGCCGCATGGCGGGAGCGGCCCGGGCGCGG
>VXAX01006416.1:0-63651 GCA_013399835.1 Leptocoma aspasia | reverse complement strand
CGGGGCCGGGGCTGGGCCGGGCCGCTCCCGCCGCTGCCCGCCCTTCCTCGCTGGAGACCCGCTGTGCGGAGCGGAGCTGCGGCCGCAGGATGTTCGGGGAGACCCGGGGTCGGCTGTTTTTGAGTCAGCTCGTCGGTGGCGGCTGCCCCTCGCCGTACGAGGCTCTGCACAGGTCCGGCTCTGTGTTGGCAGCCGGGTGGGCAGAGCGGAGCAGCCAAAGCCGCAAGGGCTGTGTCGCAGGTGACCCCAGGGCTGCACGAAGGGCACTGAACAGTGCCGGCCTAAGACAGCAAAAGTATATTTTTACGTCAAACTGTTGCACTCCTACCAGCCTGCCACACCGAAGAGATTCCCAATGGCTCAGGAAAAGCTGCCTCACTGTGGAAAACAGGAGGTCTCTCTGTGGTCCAGCCTGGGGCTCCGTAGGCCATGACACAGTTCCCCTGGGTGCCCGTGTGAAGCACATTGAGGCGCCGCACGTCTCTCTCTGCTGCCAGCAAAGAGGTGAACGTGGTAAACTTGATGCTTGCCGCATGTATGCTTCTGCTCACAATGAGCTGTAAAAAGCCATTCCTTGAAAATGAGAGGTTTTCCTTGGAGGAGAAGGGAGAGGAAAATATGACTGGAGGGGCCACAAAGGTAGATGCAAGGCAAGGTTGGACTTGAACGGGGGAAAAATAATGGCTGTCAGAGATCAAAGGCAGACCCCGTAGAAGACACAACCACAGTCCAGTGTGAATAAAAATAAATAAAATTTGTGTCACTGACCACAGTTCCAGGGCTACAGCAGATGTGAGAGCAGAGTATTTGCAGATAACTTAAAGGAAGCCTAGGCTTCATCTGCATCCACACAAAAAGTCAGAAGGTCCATGCATAATGCTCCCCTACCTTTATAAATACCAACACATGCAGAGTTTGGAGACTTGCCTGACCCTGCTCTGAGACTTCACCCTGGAGTACCTGGTTAGCATAAAGAAGCCAGTAGGGCCCAGGAGTGGAATAAGATGATAAAATGTCATCTCTTTTTCGTTCTATTATCAGTGTATCACAAACATGTCATCCATTACCTGTAACAAATTAAGAAAAAGGATATTTTTGTTGCTACAGGATATTTTAAAAGTGTTTCCCCCTTGAAGCAATTAGAATGCTCAGTCTTTGTTTTAAGGTATATGAATCTCAGAGAGAACTCAGAAACGTTGTGTAGTACAAACTGCAAATTTGCAGTGGAAATATTCACAACTCCTGCTTATGATGGAGAGTGGGCGCTTTTTTTTTTTTTTTCCCTGTCATCTGCAAAACTACTGGTTGCAATCCTTACATGCCTTCCTGGGTGAAATTTCCCTTTTCCTTTCACATACACGGTAGGTCAAAGATCTAATGGTGTCTGAGCTTCAAGTATTAGTGTATTATGGAAAATATGGTAATAGCACATGGAGATAGCACTCAGACTGCATTAATTTCAAGACATGTTTAAACTGACACATTCCTTTTTCCTATGAAAATGTGTACAACGAAGAAAGTTATTTTATGAATTTTACATGTCCTACTTTACAATGGGTATGCCTGAAGGACATTTTCATTTACAGCCATCAGAAAAACTAATGTAAACCTTCATGTGAGGACCCCACTCCTCCACACGAGTAAGATGATAGACTAAATACATATTTTCAAGTAATATTTTAAATGTGATGAGATGCTTGCAGAATGACTTGTCCTCATTTAAATCAGTGGGCCTATTCCACTGCTTCATGGGACCAAGATTTTCAAGACCAGTGTTAGTACGTTTCTATATACAGTAAGGTGATTATTAATAATTTGAATACTATTATATAATTCCTTATAAAGAGTATACCTCAGAGAAAATACTGTCATAGTTACTTCTAAGTCTGTGAACAAAGATGACTACTCAAATGTCTTTCAAAACAGTGCCAGATAATAATCTTGCTCTGTCAGTAGGGTTCTGGGTCCAGACTGTTGTCATCCATTGCCTAGATACATGCTTTTATTCTCTTGCTATACTCACAGTACTGTTCAAAATTGGGGAAGGTTTTGGGGTTGGTTTGTTTGGGGTCTTTTGGGGTTTTGGAGGGGGTTTTTTGTAGGATTGAGATTGGGGGAGGTTGTTGTTAGTGTTGTGGTTAGTTGATTTGGTTTGGGTTTTTTTCACCAAAAGGGAACAAGGAGACAACAATGGGTTTATTCATCCAACTCTGCAGTTGGGTGAATACCAGGACAAGGCTTGGCGCTTCAGAAAGTTGAGCATGAAGCTGAGGGCTACTCACCCCTTCTGGAAATCAAACCTAACATCATTTCTGGTTTGGCAGTGTAACACAAAATGCCCAAATCAAAGGCTGTTATTCTCTATTCCCTCTAAACAGTGCATATAATGTCATCATGTTACTTATTTTAAATGTGCTATGATTTGTGTAATGTCATGACATTAGATATCTGGCATACTCATGATGTTAAGTGACTGTATTACTTTAGTGTTAACTAAAACTATAGTCGTGGTTAAAGTTGCAGCTGCTGTATGAAGGACGTACAAGTGATATTCAGCTTTATTTAAAAATATGGAACAAATGCAGTATTGTTATCCCACAAAGCATGTTTTACAGTAAATGAGGAGCAATGTCATTTCCATTAAAATTTGGAACTACGGTAACTAAAAATGTCACTGGTAACAATTCTGTTGTCAAGTGGGGAAAAACGTACCGTATTCTTAAATACAAGCATTTTTACATTCATAAAAATTTCAAGACTTTTCATTTTGGTAGAACACTTCAAAGAAATACAAATTTGTAGTTTAAATTGAATCATAATCATCCTATCTACACTTTGAATGCTCAGCAACATGCAATACAGAAATAATCACTAAAATGACCATACAAACAAAACGAAAATATGGATATGAATGCTAATGTTTTTTTTAAAATGATGCACACATAATTGTTTTTAAAGATACAGAACACATATTTCATGCTTTACTTTTTGGTACCACAAAAGAAAAAAGCTCTCCTAAATATTAAAATGCTCATATTCTCACTCCAACTAAACTTGGTGAAGCTGGAACTGACCTTGAACAAGGCTCATGAAAGTGTACAAAAACAACAGAATTTGTCCAACTGACAACAAAAAAATATATATACACATACAGTTTTTTGTAATGCATGTCTGCATGTCTATGCACAGAAATCCTTCAATTCAGCTCATCTAAGGAGTTTGATTTCTAAGATCAAATGGAAAATAGATCAGCACCTGGTAAAGGCATTATATTTAGCTTTGAAAGGGTCCAAGTATTAAAAATGCAGAGGTCCTCAAAACATATACCATAAAGAAATACTAAAGGTACAGGAAATTAAAAACAAACACAAAGATGCTATACTATACGAAATATCACCCGCTCTTTCTGTAAAATTTATATTTGCTTAACTCTGAGTAACCTCAGTGCCTTCAGTGGACATACTGCTATTCATACAGACTTCCCAGCGTGTCTAGGAAGAATTAGAGCCCAAGAACATTAAAAAGGTGCTTTCATTTTCTTTTTTATACACTCAAGTAAGACACACCAAACTTCTTGTGAATTAAATTCCTACTGTAAAAAATGTACCTCAGTGTCAAAGGCCTGATACCCAATTGCACAGTCCCACTCAGGTTTCCTGCACTGTCACCACCTCAGGGTGCTTATGGCAGCTTCATATTGGCACTTACTAAAAATTCTATGAAAACACTATACCTTATAGTTCTTAAATATATCCTTTTTTTCATATATTTTAGGGGAAAGGTGACTAGACTTGTAAATTTATCATGTAATAAAATACAGAATATCTATTTAAGATTTACCAAGTTTTGCTTCTAAATTCATTGTATTATTCAAAGTTTTTGGATGACACAAGTCAATTCTTATTTAAGAATATATGTAACTCTGTATCACTATGATTGACATTTATTGCTGCTAGTTCTCCAACAGCAGGTAATACAAATTGCTTTAACACTTGGCAACATAAACACAATATGACAGATTTCAGGAATCTGACCAGCATTTGTTGTGCAGGAAAAAGCATATTATTATTAACAGAATAGTTTTATCCATGATGACAATGAAATCTAAGTTACGTCATAAAACTTCCCATTGCAGAATGAGGACTGGAATACCACAGGAAGACCACTTCAGTTAACATGAATTATTCAGAAATGTTTTATAACTCCTATACATCAGAACAAAAATATTTATTTGTTCTCTGTTAAATATGCTTTGGCTTACTTTCTTAAAGCCAGCTAGGTAAGAATAGTTCCTTTATCTAATGGCATATCCAGAATGTACCAAAAAAAAAATAAAGTTTATGAGAACTTTTTTCTACAAAGGAAAAAAAAACCCAATAAGCTACTTTAAAAAGTAGATATTTTGTATTAATACATACCATTATTATTTTCACAGAACAATTTACAGTATCAACAACTGCTAAAAAATAACAATGTTAAAATAACATTGTTAAAAAATAACAATGATTTAATTCCAATGGGCTTGTGCTTTCAGCTGATCTTTAGCAGGTACAGAGATACAGCAAATGTGAGAAAAAGATCAGGATTTTTTGCATCCATCGTTTCTGTGTAAGGACTAGCATGGCATGTCCTTTGCTTCTGCAGAGTCCCGCTAAAGCATCTGGAATTTTAGGACTACATATACAAATGCACATCAAATCTACCATGAATATCTTCTGGCTTGTCTGTTTTCACTCAGCCACTGCCTAATAATGACTATACACACATATAAATAAGCTTTGTGCAGTTGAAGCAACTAAGAGTACCCAATGATTTAATTGCATTTTATATCTCATTAGTTATGTGGATAGTTCTGGTGCTGCAGTTCCTCCCATCTGTCTTAGCAATACTTGTACAGGCATATCCTATTATTTTAAAATAATTACTTTTGCTAACAAGGGGGGAGAGATACTCATAAAAATGAAAGGGGAATCTGTCAAAACACAAAGTGCTGAAACACCCATCAGGTAAAGAAGCTAAAAAATTTCCTTCCTTTAGCTCTCTCCAGAAGCCTTAACTAGCACTTGCTTTAGTCAGAAGCTAATTATATTGACAGTATCCCTTGAAAACAAAATCCAGGGCAATATTGAAATTATTTTAACCAGTACATCAAATTTGCTATGGGCTAATTTCAGACAGATGCAAATCCTTACACAGGTATGCACATACACATTCTCTATGATGGCCTTGGGAGGGAATGGAGTCTTCCTTGCACATCACAGAACAGCAGCAGTTTGTGTCTTGGGAGCCTGGCTGACCTGATCTGTGGCATCAACAACTGCAGCAAAAAGTAAGTCTGTGCTTCCCAAAGTCCAAGACAGTTCTTACTCTACGGAAGGATTTTTTGTAAATATATTCTTGCAAAATGACTTCATATTGTGGAATCCTTCATGGGACTTGAACCTACTCCTTGCTGAGAAAAAGTGTTAAAATATCTGGGTACCTTTGACAGATAACATTACTTATGTTGAAAGAACAACATTTTCTGGTTTTACCAGAATTAAAATAATTGTTTACCCAGCACTGCCACACCAGTTTGATTCTTTACATAAATTAGCATTTAGACATCATACCCACATGAATGGATTTGTGGATGTAGGCTTGGCTCACAAAAAAGTGTTACGCTAACATACATTTAAGATTTAATGAAGCACTGAAATACTGTTTTGATATGGTTTTTTTCCAAAGCCCAGACCTCTGTTTTTTTTAACCTCCCCTACCATCTGAAAAGCAAGCTGGGATTTTGTGCATTTATTTTTCTTAGGAGAAGCAATATGTAATGCTAATCTTGGCAATATCAATTCTGGAACATGTAGGGGGAAAAATATAGGGGGAAAATATAGGGGGGAAAATGAGTAGTAAGGAGGAAAACTGGATGACTGCTGCAGGTAAATACCAAATTATTTAGTCAGATGAAATTCTGGCCCTTCTGAAGTCAAAAGCACAAAATTTGCTATCACATCTGATTGCCACTGTCAATACTGTAACCAAGAGATTATTTCCCAGATGATTTTGCAGAAAACAAAAGAGCTTCTCTTGTGAGAAGTGTCCTTCAAAGGAAAGGCATGCACTTAAGTAGAAATCTTGAATGCTATTTAGAGGGACTAAAAACCTTTGAAGTATCTTCACTGCTTGAGTTCTCCATGACTACGGATTACTAGTCATGGTTAACAAAGATAAGCAATTACTTTTCTTTTTACACAAATAAATGCTCCTCTAATTTTTACAAAGTATCTAATCCATACAAGTACCATTCATTTTGCAAATACTTTCCAGGCCTGTATGAATGAAATTTATCTCCCATGAGTTACTTCAACAGAAAGAAGAGAATTTAGACTGTTACCAAAACACATAACAAATATGAGGACAAAGTACGAAAGGCACTTATGTTCACAGTGGATTGTCAAATACTCAGAACTTCTTGCAGACAGTTCTAAAATTCTTCATACCTGATGATTGCCAGTGATTTTGAATGACACTTCAAACAATGTCTCCAAATTTTTTCTTGACAAAGGGTGCTTTTTTTTTTTTAAATTTAAATATTAATCTCCATGCTGTCAGTTCTGAAATTAGGAAGATGGATTAGCAGCTTGTCCAAAATATCAGTTAGGCCTTGTAGTAAACACGTTCAAGAGGCACACGTTGGCAGAAAGCTTCTGAAATTTCAGTCTGCAAGTAAAATGCCAATTGAAGTTTTAAAAGATTTGTATGTTTGCAGAGTTTAACATTCACTTGTCCTTTCATGTGGAAGAAATTGATCCCTTTCATTTGCGTTTTCAGGGTTATCCACTGGGTTCTTTTCTTGCATCCCACTATTTTCTGAACAAGAATCATCATCTCCACTGGCATGATGACCTTCAACACTGTGTCTGATGCCATAAGTAAAGTAAATGAGGAAGCCTTCCAAAAGGAAAAAGAAAGTTCATAAGGTTTTCAGGCAAGTAGTACATTAAAAAGTAGATATTTCTCTCTGACTGAACAGATTTTTGCAAAAGAATATTCTTCAGATATCTGAATCAGAGCTCATGCTTCAGGTCTTCCCTGTTTCTACAGGAAATTCCAGTGCATCATTTTTGCATAATTAAATGCTCCAGTAAGTTATGGAAACTATTATCTCTAATTCATGTCTAGATGGAATTAATACCAGTTCCTAGATCTAAAAGAGGACAGACTAGTATACTGGGAAGAAACCAGTTAAAAGCAGGTTTCTACATAATTTTGTCTATACTTACTAGGGAAAAAAAAATCATGGCTTATTGGAATTCTTCCTGTTACCTAAAAACTGTATTTGTAATTTTGACTTCATGTAAATACTTCTTCTGAAGCATGCTCTTCCTTCTGATCAGAAATATTAGCTGATTTTTATTAAATCACAGAGATTTTTTTCAAATATTTGAAGGAAAAGAATGTTCTAAGATGGGAATCATGTGTTCTAGTGTATGAAGTGACTGAAATGAACAGAAGTACATACCAAGTAACATCCAGAAGCTAAATCTCATCCAAGTCTCTCCACTTAATTGTACCATCAAGTAAATATTTACCAGTATACTGAATGATGGCAAAAATGGCAATAGTGGAACCTAAAAGGAAATATTTAATATGTTTCTATTAACCATAATTTTTTTTGCACGTCACACTTCAGGTATGTTACACAAACTAGAGGTAACGTGTAATCACTAATAAAGACTTGAAATTTTTTTTGCTGTTGTAATGTAGTGAAATTTTCACTGGGTTTAACCAACGGTTTCTATAGATCTTAAACCTGTAAAACACATAATGCTTAATATATATTCTCTAAGGCTATAGAAAAACTTGCCAGTTTGTGCAGGACATATACTAATGAATTCCTGTATTTACAGCGGAAAAATAATATATCTATCTCTCTTATTCTGAAATGCACCCCCGCTTCCACCAGATTCCTTGACTTTCATCACTATACTTCATTATTTCCATGAAATAACTGATCTTAGAAGATAAGTGAAATGACAGGACTCTGTATTAGGTCCAAAGGATTGCAGATTACACAGACAAGTGATTGTACACTCATCAGTTTCTGACGTGTTTTCCAGCTTTAAGTTCTCTCTCCCACTCGTTAGAATCCATCCAAAGCTCTCATCAGAGAGTAACATAGAGAATAAGTTATTCACCATAAAGGCTACTTTCTGCTGGTTCTGAGGCTGCCTTTGGATGAGGAGAATGGTAACTATGAAGGATATCACCAATAAAGCAAGAAGACCAATACTCCAGGGCTCCAAGTTAGCAATGAAATGAATCCCGTATGTAATGAGGACACTCAAGCCACAAATCAAGCAAGCTGTGTGAAAAACAAAATTACAAAAACGGGTCACTTAATCTCTGCGTTGAAGAAGTGACTTTTAAGAAGAGTGATAGCAAGCTTCAACATGTACTGTTGTTATGAATATGTTTAATTAAATGAAAATGATTACAGATTAGATCACTTCATCCAGAAGGATAAAAGCACAGAACGACACATGTATGACTGAAAGAAGGCATGTTATTAGTGGATTTTTAATTCTGTCTTTAATAAAATTCCACTATAAATGTTAATGCATACATGAGTTTGGACAGCCAAATACTTACCTAAGAGACTCACTAAAAAGTTAACTATGGTTGCAGTCTGCTCAGTTGGTAAACTGGATGGATTAATCAAGGCCTGAAGACAGAAATGTTTCTCTTCTATCATGTTTATCTGTGACTCACTTACTGCAGAATCCGTTTGAGCTGCAGCCAAAGCTGCTTTTTCTGGAGAATATTTTGGTTCCTCATAGGTGGGTTGGTACCTATCCATAAAACAGAATAATAAAAAAGCATTAAGCACACTTCTGAATTTGAAGCAATGTGACTCTAGGAATGTACTGAAGTACTAAATTCTTTTCAGTAAAATGTTAGAATTTCCCAAGTTATAACTGCACTGCAACAGCATTATTAGTCACTGTCATATATAAAAATACTAATGCAACTCACTTTTTGGATTGGTTTGTTTGGAGATTTTTTTTGGCAGTTTTTTAAGCTAACTGAATGCACCAATAGCTCAGATAAATGACCGGTCCCGTACAGAAAGAATGGACAGGGTCTGGTAGTCAACAGCAAGGAGAGAGTAAGGGATCTTGTTTCTGACTTGATTCCCATACTATAAGAGGCTTCTAACTGGCATTAACCAAAAATTGACATCTGCTTTGTTAGCTTTTAAGTGTACTTTTAAATATACGTATGGTGAGTTCTTTATAAATAGAACAGGCTTCTCTTTTAAAGTGTGTATTATTGCAACAATTAATTTGAGCTGAATTTCAGCTGTTAGACTTTTCAAAGTTAATTACTTAGTCTTAAGTAATAAAGGCTAACTTTTTAAAATAAGAAGAGCAATACATAAGAACGTAAGCTGTAGCTAGCAATATATAATTCCATAGCTTTACAAACATGACCGATAGCAGAGTTTTACTGAGAAGTATTTATAATCTCACTCATATTTGCACTCTCTTCTAGGGCCACCACATCTTAAAACACTTGTCTGGTCTTATATTTCTGACTAGGATAATACAAAGCTAGTATTAGCCCTTGTTCATCCTGTGAACCACCTAGAACATCTACCCCATAGTCCCCAAAATGCAATTTTCCTGATGTACAGCATAGATTGTATTCATATACAAGTATCATTCAGTGAATTCTGTACTCAAGCTTATATTTAGTACCTTTGGTTCTCATGCTTGGACCAATCTTCTGGAAAACAAAAAGGTGTCAAGATTTCTCCAGAAGCTTTAACACGACTCACTGCAATACTTATGTAACAATTGTTTACTGTGAGGAGTCACTGCTTCTTAGAAACCATTTATATGCTTACAGCTAGTGGCTATCTAGCAAAAAACATGTCTTGTAAGTATGACTTCTGTTTATTTATTGACCAACACAAAAAAACCCCACAGTGGAATACAAAGGATGTTTTTGGCTCACCTAAGAATGAGGACACAGGTTGCCACGAGTGAATAAGCAAGAAGTGTACCAATAGACATCATGTCCACTAAAGCCTTTAGGTCAAACAGAAATGCCATTACAGCTAAAAAAGAAAAGAAATGGAAAAAATTGTAGGAGACTGGCACAGAATTGTAGCATCATTCACACTGGGAAAGAAATTTAAGATCATCAAGTCTAACCATAAGTGCCAAGATTAATATTAAAGATTTATTAAGCTAAGATTTTAAAACCTGTCCGCAGCGTAACTTATTGTTTTACTGACAGCAATATGAGTGAAATCATGATAATTCTTAAACCCACATTTTTTAAGCTACTGGTGTCATTCCAAACCTAATTCCCTACAGTTGGGAATCTCATTCATATAGATAGGCACTGAGGAGTCATACAGTCACGCTGCATAATCAAACACTTATATTGCACTTATTAAAATATAAGTATTTGCACACATGTTGTTGAATTTGGGCCGTATTAAAAATACATTTTTACAGAATGAAGTCCAGATCCTGCAGCAGAATCTCACCAAAGCTGAAAGGATGGACCCCACTGCCAAACAGAAAAAGTCATTGTGATGTAAAGTTTCTGCGGAGCTGGGAAAGACCTTTATGTGAAGAGGACTTTCAGGAGTTGTCTCAAATAAAATAGTTTTGTGGGAGTTTTGTAATGGTTACCTTACTAAAAGCAGTTTCCAATTCACCTTCAGGAACGACCAGTAACATCTCTCAAGAGTTAATATTCTTATGATCACTGAACTCAGAGGCAGAAACTTCCATGGCAGTGGAAGTAATTATAGAAATCTTGTGTTTATAAAAGCTAATGCCATATTCATTTGGAGATTCTGGAATATCTTTTTTTGTCTATGCTGTTTGCATAGAGAAGCACATTATTTATAAAGAAATTGGGAGAAGCTATCAGTAAATGAAAGGCTAATTCCAATTGATTTGAAATACATACACACACTTTAAGAGCCTCTTAAAGTATTTGTATTTTATTAGTATTTTTGAGATGCACATTTTTTGTATCATCAGTAATCTCAACATCAAAAGAAACTATTAAATGTAGTCTTTATACACTGTGTGTATACACACACCAAAATTATTATATATTCAAAATATTTATATTTAATATTTATAGTGTTTATTAATGTATTTGTAGACAGCTGCATAAGTGTACAAACACACGGACATATACTCCCCTAGTATGTGAGCCTAAAGGAGGAAGCAAAACGTGATTTTCTGAAAACAAGACTGCTGGATTACAGGACTTTCATCTCTTTTTCCAATTAAGAAAGGCCATCCTGTTTTCTTCAACGAGAGTGGATGTTCCTAAATCCAAAAAGCAATTTGCTGTGTACATTTTTGAATACCTCTCTGCTTTTCATGCTCTAAAGAGCAAAGCTGAGGAAGAACAGAACCTACTAAAACCTCATGTACAGTAGCTATACTTATTTTTTAATCCCAGCTTCAAAAGGCTACTCTGTAGCCTGGATATTCTTTAACTTCTTTAAGAAACGAGGTGGAAAATGCCTGCAAGTTCCTTCTTAGTAATTCTTCTATACTAAGGGAAAAAAGAGTCTTTATTTTCCACCTCTCTTAGTTCTACTCTAAGAGACAACAGTAGATCCATTTATGGTGGAACTGGACTGACACCAAAACATTTTGCCACGTGCAGAGGTCTGCCATGGTGATTGCCACGAGAAAAGGTCAGTCACATAGTAACTCATTGACAGTTGCCTCAGTTGTAGTCTTGACTAGATAACTTTAATTAAGCATCTCATCTCCTTAACATTTTTTACAGCTGTAAAACTATTCATGCTACAAATGCATAGAAAAGTCAGATAATATAACCTGTTGCATACATCCATAACGATTCTGTCAAAACTATTTATGACCACAAATTACCAAATATGGATTAAAAAAAAATTACTCTTTCTCCAGCAGTAGATAAAACTGTTTTCCGGTGAGCTGATGATGCACCGAATTCCCCAGACTGTCTAAAAGCAGTCCAAGGGCAGCTGCTGCAGAGCTACAGGCAGGGCTGTATAACTATACCAATCACGTTACCAGCTGGGTAATAACACTATTCTTTCTTGTCATCATTACTGTGATTTCACATAAAGATCTTGATTTTATCCCTGCACTTTCTTTCTTGATTTCAGAACTGCACTTCCAAATTCTCATAGGAGAATATGTCAATAAGATAAATTCAAATAAAATGAAGTTGAAATAATAAAAGTAATGCTATGCAATATATTTGTACTTCTGACCAAAGAAAAGGAAACTGATAATAATGCTTCATGTGGGAACTAACTGGACAATGACTGTGCCTTTCTGCATTATTGTCAAGTACACAGTTTGAGCAGTTCCAGTCTTGTGGCATCTGAGGATGACCCTGACTATAAATAAAAATATTTTTGTCTCACTCCCGAACCTCTTATTTGAGATTAATTTTAGCCAAGGTTGCTAAAAGTTCTAAGGCATGTATTTATATTTGAATTACTTAAAAACGTATCTATTTTCCTTGGAGCTAAATACTTCTAAAGCTTGCAGTTTTCCTGGGTGATTAGACATCGCACTAAAATGACAATGAAATTTGGGCACAGCTATATGTACCTCTGCAAGAAGTATGAACAAAAGTGAAAGAGTTGTATGTTAAGAATTTACAGTAGGAGTTGGCAACGGCTCCCAAAATACTGTTTTGGTAAAATATATGTAGGCATGTGTGTGTATACATATATGTGCAGACACATAAGCCCCCAACACACACATGCCCCTCAACCACAACTTGGTAAGCCTACATAACAACAATCATTTTCTTTGGAAGACAATTTTAAAAATCCTTGTAGTTTACACAAAAGTTGATCCTGCTGCAAATGTAATTTTTGTATCTTATATTTCATAATAAAAAAATGTGACAATTATTTGCCCCCCATTATAGATGGGATAAATATATTAGGTCTACATCAGACAAGGAAGCCCTGCCAGGAAAGCATCAGCCTAAGGGACTCAGATTAAGTAACAATCTTATTCACCATACAGGGGGTTAATATAAAAAAAAATTAAAAACTGAATTCTGTGGCGTTAAGGCCATCACCACCACCATGATTGGCTTGATCTGGAGTTCTTACACCCGTTGATTGTTCAGTAATTTTATTCCCATTGTACATGCAAGGGAAGTTAACAAGCAGCCCTTTTCAAAAATATATAGTACCATGCACGTGCATAGAGTGTTTAAATCTCAGTTTTAAGTAACACGGGCTTTGAGAGCTTACCAGAGATGACCCCTGCTGTCAAGGTGGCAGAAACTGGTGCCTGCCTCTTATTCACTTTGGCAAGAAAACTAAAGAGTAAACCATCACGTGCCATGGCAAACAGAATTCGGGGCAAAGGGAACATAGAGCCGAGAAGACTAGAACAGAAAAATGTATAGTTCAAGTACAGGTTATTAAAAGCACAATGCTTTACTGGTAAACCCAACTACACAAAAAGAAAGCTTGGAGGAGTTAATGGGTTTAGGTATAGTTTTGCTTAGGCTCTGTGTTGCTGCTCTTGGGATTTTGTTTGGTCGGCTGATGTTCTTGGTTTTGGGTTATTGTTTATTTTGACCCTAGGCTTTGAAAGCACTTGAGATAAACCAACAAGTAAAAATCTGAGGAAGGGGAAAGTTCTACTAGTAGACTACTTTACCTAGCAACGAGCAGATTTGATCATTTCAGTCCAAAGCAAACCAAAGCTGCACAAGAGTGGTTTATTTCCATATATGCAATGTGTTTAGCAGTGCACCTTTCTTTACAAGGATCAGCTCTTACTCTCACCTGCTACTGCACCAGACGATAGAGTAGCAACTAGTGGGGTCTTCGTTTTGGAATTGATTTGAGCTAGATCTTTGAAAAGCAACCCATCCTTCGCCATAGCATAGATTACACGTGGTATTGGGAAAATGGATCCAAGAAGACTGAGTAAAAAGCAAACACATGCAACATGGCAAACACAGTTCATGCAGAGTTGTATTCATGGACAAGGTAAAAAATGTTAATGGCATGTACAGAAACAAAATGTATGGCTGTAAGACAAAACCAGAAAGTCCCATAGCCCAAGGTACTACAGATCAGACACAAATTATTTTTTTTAACTGCAAAGTTTATTTACTATTATTATTATTATTATATTAATTTAGGTAATGAAATTGTTTCATCAGACAGAATCCAGATTAGCAAGATATCCCCATCACCATAGTTCTTGGGTGTTAATGGATCAGGAACATGTTCCAGATCACACTAACTATGCAATTAAGCTTTAGTATTCCTGGAGAAAGTCTGTCAGTCAGCAGCAGCAAATAAATAAGCATAAGCAGCATCCCTTACACTCTGTATTTCCATGTAAGCCTGCTGATTAACAGTAATTCAAAGTAAGCATTATACAAGTGTACTTGGGCAGATTAATTCTTTCGATTAAAGCACCTCTAGGCAAGCTGCATTAAGACTTTTTTTGGAAGAAGTAAAGCTAATTAATTTAGATTTGTTATTAGAACACATAAAGCTTTTAAACTATTGAGGACTTCAAGCTTTTAAAAATACTTCTTAAATTAGGTGATTTCTTTCCATCAAAGAGAAATACTTTTAATTATGAAAACAAAAGGCAAAATCATAGCCAGTGTAACCTCTGCAACAAGCACACAATTTTTTAACCAGGGGAAGGGTTTCCTTTCTTCCTTTAGAGAAACAACTGTATCAGTTAAAGAAGGCACAGCTCTTACATACCACAGGTGCTAGGTACATCCAGTAACGCCTGTGGGACACAAGTATTAAGGGTAGACAGGAGAGAAGTTTTATTGCAAATGAACTGATTTTGATGTGCGAATGATGTACATTCGAAAAAAAATTCCAGAAAGTTTTTTGTTGTTTTAGCTTTGTAAAGTTCATTTCTCCTACCCTTTATGTACAGTCACATACATAATGGCAGTATTAACAAACATCTTTACCTGGCGAAACAAGTTCATGACATAGCACAGTAAAAGGAAACTGTAAAAACCAAAAGCAATTTATCCCAATGTTTTTTCTTCATTGTACCTCTAAACTGAGGAGCATGAAATACAGTTTCCTTTGTTTTGTTCTAAACTAACATCAGTCAACAAGATTGAAAGATTAATCTCTCCACAGGAGTAAATATAATTCTTCAGAATACACTGGAAAAAGAGACCAACAGTTCAAATTTCTAAAAAGGCATTCTTACCATCTCAGCTCACTTTGTTTTCCAGTATTAATTTCTTTAATCTAGTTTCTTATATGTAACTTCTACTATTTATCAACATAAAGAAAAAAAATCAATGAAACCCTCCAACCTGAGGGGACCATGACAACTCTATAGAAAATAACTATAATCCTAGGATGAACTGTGTAACTGTGACATTCTTCAGTCAGTCCTACATTTCTTTTAGCATCCTTCTAGAACTACTTCATGTTTCTATGCCCTCCTGCATCTAAATGTTCCTTTCCTTTAAACCACTGCCCACAGCCAACAAACTCATATTCAGGCTACAGGGTTATGTTGGAGTGCTGTAGTATTAGTGCTTCCACAGGAAACTTGTTTTCCTTTGTGGAGAGGCAGCCAGTGTTCTTACCACTGAAGCTCATGGAGATGACTCCTTACCTACATAAGCTCAGGTAAAAGATCGGCATCAGCATTTTTATATCGCTAAATTCAAGTATCAAGCAATTTTCTATTTTCTTAAAAGTGTTTGTATCATATTACAATTGGGGTGTAATATATTTGAATACATACTAATATATATTGTGCCCTCCCTGATCTTTTTAATCAAAATAATATGTTAAGGTTACATTCACAGTTTCACAAAGGGGAATAAAATTATAATATTTTCACAGCTATGATCTACATCTCAAATACCCACACAGAAACCACAGAAAGGGATGATGTCAGAAGACAGACTGGCTACTAGAGGAAAACAGAGACAGGCAATGAAGATGAGGAGTGGAGCTAGGTAATGATGTCTTCAATTTTGCCTGCAAATACACAGAGCCCATAAAGCTGCTGAGTCACTGGGAATGGACAGTGAACAAGGAAAAATGGGGGAGGTTTACTTTGTCAGTTAATAAAGATAACTTGCCGGTCATATGTTTGAAAATACTTACTTATATTAAAAAAAAAAAAAAAAAGTGTAATAAGCTTCTACCAAAGAGGTAGAGTTCAATAACAGTACAGTTGAAAAAAAAAAAAGGAGCCTAAATTAACACAGTTACTGTCAACTAGACCTGCTTAAGTTTAAGACTTGCTTATAATACTTATTGGTAATTCTTTGCATGGACTGAGCCTTCAAAATGAACACATGAACATACATATAAATGTAATATATTATTCATCAGCTTTTCCCAATAGAATTAGTATTTCAATGTCTTTACCTTGTAGACAAAGCACAGAGGGATCCCACTGCTACAACATATTTAGCAGGACCCCATCCAACATATTCAAATGCTACTGGCAGAGGACTTTTCTCATCTAGCAGATAGTATGGCATCATAAGTGTTAGTGCAGCTGAAACCAAGCAATAGGCCATGAAGCAGACAAGTAGGGACACCACAATTCCAATGGGTATGGCTTTCTGAGGATTCTTGACCTCTTCTCCTGAAAAAAAGGAAAAGAAAATGCCTCACCAAAAATTTGTACTAATTTTCCCCTTCAGCTTTAAGAGATAACATCAAAGACAAATCACTTGTTAATCTAAGTCATGGGAATCATATCTGTAATAGAAGTTTTAAAAACCTGAGTAAAATAAACTGAGACACACAGAACAGAACTCAGTATTTTATTGTCAGAAATAGCATTAAAATAGTAGTAAATTAAAGGTCATAAAATACATTTTATATTCAGAGTATTCCAAGCCCATGATTTTTAGTTATTTACCTACACTTTCAATGTATTCAATGTACTCATTCCCTATCAGCCATTGGGAAAGACACCTTATCTCAGGGAACTGTAAAAGTGAGCAGGTGATTAACATTATTTGAGCAGAGCACTTTCCAGACTTAGAAAGCAGCAATCATTTCATTAGAACAGGAATGAAATAAACAGAACCTCCTCCTTCTTCCCAGAAAGACAGCCATGTTCAGGAATGAACTTAGACTCATTCTACATTGACTGAAAGAGCTTTGGAAAAAAGCAAAGTAAGAAGAGTAGACAGAGTATTATATTGTTAGTGGTTCTTTGGGGTTTTTATGCAAAAATATCCCCATGTTATGTGTGTGTATATATGTAAACATACATACACACACATATAAATACTATACCAGTTGTTGCAATGCAGTCAAATCCAACAAAAGCATAAAAGCAGGTTGCAGCACCAGCCAGTGTTCCTGTTAAACCATATGGCATAAAGCCACCACTCCCATACATACTTGTCACATTTTCATAGGATGAACGGTTCCTATAAAGAACAAAATACAGCAGAAAATTAATTTTTACACCCCCCCCCATTATAGGTAGGATAAATACATACACCCTCCTACCCTAGAACTTTGAAAAAAAAAGTTTAAGTGTTCTCGTCATGACAGAGGTCTGCTTTACAAAACTGCATGAGGTGACATTCTTATGCCCAAGCTTGTAAGAAAGAGAAAAATAACAGCAAAAGGAAGAATATCTGAATCAAGTAACTATCATCTTACTTGCTTTGAAGTTTGTGACAAAACATATTAAAACACTAATAGTGTTTATTATAATAAAGCATGTGTAAGAGAAAACTGTTTGGAATATGACAAAGTAAATAGATTTTAAAAAATTACTCTGTTACTGCAGTGAAGTTTCTGAGATATTCTTCACTCTTCTTCCAGTTGTCAACTTCACCTTTCACAAAACCAGAAATAATAACGAAGACTAGGACCAACATGTTAATAGCAGTGAAAATTCTATTCACCCATGCAGACTCTTTTACTCCAAAAGATAAAAGACCTGTAAAATAAAAATATTTTATAGATGTGAATGGCCCATTATACTAATAAAATGGCATTTAAAAAAGGGATACATGTAAAAGAAAGTGTATGTGTGTGTGTGTGTATATACATATATATGCAAGTACTGTGAATACTACTGAAAAAGCATCACCAGATTTTTAAAAAAGCATTATCACAAACTTGCTAGACTCTTTAACAGCATGACAATAGGCAAATATATTGGAAACCACAAAAGAGAAAGCTGCTTCTGTAAGTATTTTAAAGTATTTTTAGCAATGGCTACTTTTTACTTCTCTGAGATGCCAATCCATATATCTGTTTTAAGCCATGGCGTAAAAGTAGCTACAAGAATTCTATGCTTTGCAAAAACAGATTGGTAGAATATATTCCTTACAGAAGAATTATCTGTTAGATTAAAAAAGAAACACAACTATTGAATTAACAATGTAACTGATTGACTCTACATTTTTCAGAGCACATCCATCAGAGTAAATCCCATTTCCTAGTTCATTAATAACAGCTTTAAAATAAATGCACACCTCATTTTTGTAACATTGATGCATAGAGATTCTAGAAAACAGTCAGATACAAAATACACATGGCTTTAGACAGAGTAGAGCATTTAAACAATCTGAAAGTTATTCCATTGGGATTCTACTTAATCATTAGATTTTTAACAATTTTAAGTGTTAAAGTGTTAGCAGTTTAATGGAACAGGCAGTGAGCAGATCGGGAAAAATTAAATAGTGTTGGAAAGTTTTCACAGGTCCTTTGCACTCTAAGCATTTCCATTAATATCACATACATACTTTCCCTCATTATTTAGAGATTAAGTCTGAAAATTTTAAGCCTCTCAAAATAATGTCTAAAATGTTTCTGACTCCACTAATGAGATATTTGCTATCTTATCAGAACACAGAAATTATCTTATGAGCTGCTCAGGATTTCTTCACCAATGATATTTTTATTGAAATATATGTATGCTTTCTTCAGCTCAGTTTTCCCCAAAAAGGCAGTGTCGCAGTGTATGTGTGTGTGTGTGATTTATGCACATAAATGGACATAGTATGTGCATTTTTAAAGTCCTTTCGTTATCCAAATAAACAAAACAGAAGAAAAAAAAAAAAAACACCAAAGGAAAAAACCTACAAAAAATGCCCCAAAAATCAATCAAACAAACAAATAAAAAAAAAAAAACGCAAAACAAAAACCCCAAATCCCAGATTTCTGTGTACTTTTCCTTGTGCTTAGCACATAACATTTCCTGTAAGACATCACCTGCTATTCCTATGATTCAGCTTTACACAGTTCACAATCCAATTACTGTATCATGCTCAACCTACACAGTCCTGAGCCATCCCCACTGCCCCTCCTTTCAGCAGTGGGGAATTCCACCCAGTTCAGTCACTGGGGGTTTGGCTTCTTATCACAGACATCTGGAGAGGCCATTTGCAGCACAAATGTGAAAGGAGTGAAGAAGGAATGATGGTAAGGATGAAAATACAGGGCACAAATGAAAACTCAGGAGCAGTGATGAACAACAGGGGAAACCATTCCTCTTTTTTCAAGAGCCTCTAATTCTTATGTTCTGAAGCAGCAGTGGCAACGGAGAAAATATAATAGATGTCAGCATCTAAACTAGGACTGTATAGTTTGGTTTGTGGAGTTTCAGTGCTCTGCTTTTCAGAGTGTTTCTCCTCCTTTATTTGGAAGAGGGGAAAATGAAAGGTCTGCTCCAGTTATATTCCACATTCATTCCCAACCCTCCTGAGGACATAAGGGTCTGAACTGGTCCTATAGGCAACTCTGAGCCACAAACGTGGCAGGATGCTGATCTAAACCTAATCAAGTCAACTCCCAGAATTTCCTAAGTATAGGAAGCCATTCTTTTATGTACAGAGAAGATATCTTCAGATGCACTAGTCACTCACTCTAGCAGTAGGTAGAACAGAAATGTTTTCCTGTGTCAAAAAAACCCCCACTCAGAACAAGAGAACCAGAGAACAGGTTATATACATATAACTTAGTTTGACTTTCCAGACAAGAAAAGCTCCTGCTTTGGTTTAATCCAAAGAGAGACTGAACATGACAAATACATGAGATATGGGTAAGACCTCTACTGAATATTGAAATGCTTCTAGTATTGCCTAAAAACAAACTGCACACTTTAGAATACACTTCCTCTTCCTTCATTCCCAGTGGCAGTAGGAACATTTCCATATGGTAAATAATTGTTAAATGCAAACATGGAAATAAGTTGCAGTATTTTTGAGCTTTCTGATCCCGCAAATAGCATGTAGCTAGTGTCAGTGTTTGCGATTTAAAAGCATGGTACATGAGTAAAGACAAAAACAGGACTTGGAAGAGTAGACAGGATAGGTTTACTCAGGTTTCAAACTGGTCTGTTGGTCCATATGAGTACCTTGGGGTGCCTTTTAGGTCGAACAAACTCTAGGATAAACAGCCAAAGACTTAAAAAGGGGAACATTATTTTATACCAAATAAGTGATCAGTTTAGATGGAAAAACCTCTTTACAAATGCCTGCTACATGCACAATATATAATTTAAGGAGACCACATCACCAAACTACAGAGCTTAACCTCCAGGCCACTCTGAAAGCATTTATTGGTGATAGAGCCATGAAAGCACAGAGAGCTGTGTAATTTTCCTGTTACCATCAATCTGTATCATGGGTTTTATAAAAAAAGTACTGACAAGTGATTAGTTCATGTTTAAGTTTCAAGAGAAGAGAGTGCATGTGAAAATTTGATTATATACATTTAATTCACAGAGCCAATGTGCCAGTACAAAATGTGCCTTTGAACTTCCTTAAGGTATTTCTGGTGCAAAACCCTACAATTTAACACTTTTAACTGTAAAATATCACAACCACCATAAATTAAGCCATATATTGTCTTACCTGATAAAAGTAATATAAGGAGTACAGCGAAGAAGTCAGGATACTCTGCTAGCCCAGGGTAATTCATTTTGAAGTAGGCACTGAAGAAATGACCAATCCGTTTTCCAAGAAGTTCATCAAAGGTGCCACTCCAGGCTCTTGCTACACTTGATGTACCTTCATAAATCAAACGCATGTTTAGGGTTTTACATCCGTACAGTGGGATACAGCTACTTCTACAGAAAAAGAAACAAAACTAAGCTTGTTCCTACTTGTATTTTAAAAACCAGAGCCTGTGATGTTTGTTTTGCTGAAGAATTTTTTATGTTTAAGAATTTTTCTTGTTAAATGTTAACAAGTTTTCCTAGAACCAAAATATACAAATTTTTTGCCACGGTTATTCCCAAAAGATTGCAGAAATTATTTCTGTGTCATTTATGCCTGATCCTGGAAGAGGCTTATTTCTAGCTATTGCTAATTTCTATGATACATGTTAAACAAGAAAAAGTAACATAAGAAAGCACTTTAAGAAATAACATAAAGGAAAGTTTGCCCACATGCAAGTAAAGCAAAAAAAAAAAAATTACTAGCAACACGTATGTTACTAGAGTCTGTATTTAAAATTAATACTCTCCTGTGGTAAAGAGTGAATGGCCAAATGCAATTTGGTCAATCTTATTTGTATAACTCTCCTCTCATGAAATACATTTTAATACAATTCTGGACAACGTCAGTTTTGTAATGATTTGAGTAACACATCTAAAGATAGGCATGCTCATACACAATGTAATGGAAGTTTGGAACACATTCCTCTGGGAGAAATAATTTTCAAATCCAAAAATGTTATCTCTGCTGAAGCACTGAAATACCTTTTTGACTATCTGCCACATAAGTATTGATTTTATTCAGATCCGGTCAACTTTGTGTTTTATGATTACCTGATAGGACAGCCCTTAATTAGCACAAGGATATAGTAGCAAGTTAGTACTTAAACACCATGACTTTCCTGTAAGATACTGTTGTGGAGTCCCTGTAAGCGTCCTTGCTGTGTATATTCAGAAAAAAAATGCTTATTGATTTTACTTAAATTATTTTTGCTGACCAAAGATGGCAAATAAATCCTGTTTTCTCTTGTGCATCATCACTGAATTGTCAGACACAATCTTCATAAAAGGTATGTGGATCATATGTCACACTGTTACAAAAACATCTTGCAAAAACCCTGTTTGCAGTGGTGATGCACAGAAGGAAACAACCTAATAAAATTATTTTGGTTATTTCATCTCAGCAGGACTAAAAAGAAACAGTAGCTAAGTGTAGAGACAGAAAAGAAAATCAGCCCTAAGTCTGTATCTTTTATCTGCTGTCTCAGAAACCCCTGGGACCGGTGTTTGTTCTTAAGCTTACCTATAATATAGGATAAAACGAGATTCCAGCCAGTGATAAAAGCCCACAGTTCACCTACTGTAACGTAAGTGTACAAGTATGCAGAACCAGTCTTGGGGACACGAGCACCAAACTCGGCGTAGCAGAGACCTGCCATCACAGATGCAATGGCAGCAATGAGGAAAGAAACAATGATGCTAGGTCCAGAGTCGGATTTGGCTACTTCTCCAGCAAGGACATAAACACCAGCACCAAGGGTACTTCCTACCCCCAGGGCTATAAGGTCCAGTGTGGATAAGCATCGGCACAACTTGGTGTCCTCGAGGCTCTCGCCACCGATGTTCTTCTTCCGCACCAGACACCGAATAAAGGACAGAGCTGGTCCACAGGGCAACATGGTATGTAGAGGATGTAGAGCTCTGAAAGAAAGGAAGTTATTCCAGTATGCAAAAGGTAGTGTAGACTCTGGTGAAAAACAATGGGAAGAAGGATTTCCATGAAGAAATTGAATAACATCTACTAACTAATATATTCGCACTGTTTTGTGACATTAAGTAAGATGGCATGTGCTTTTTCCCCAGGAAACAAATTAGGGATACACTATTCCTGATTTTGTATGTAGCACTTACGTCCCCAGGGAAAGAGATCCATTACCTTTAGATGTATTACATTGCTGTAAAAAAGAAGAATTTATTTATAATTATCTGCTGATGGCCACTTCTTAACCACTTCTAAAACAGAAACAGCCTATTACCCCATATATCATAGAGCCTTTTAAGATAAGGATCAACACCAACATAAATAAGAGGTTTTGGGATCTAAAACTAAGACTATAAACAGCAATATTTTAAAATACATTATTCTGACAGTGCCAATTCATTATCCTTTTGTCTTCAAATACATAGCTTTTGCCTTTAGAATCTGCTTCAGTAAGAACTGCTTGAAAGCAGATTAAAATAGTGTTTCTACTCTCTCACGCACCAGTGAGGTTTTCCAGATCTAATTATCCTTACAAGAAATGTTTCATACCTCTGCCTAACAATCATCTAACAAAACCTGACGGGCTAACTGCTCATCCCATGTCAGCCGCAGTTCTTAAATATTCTCAGTGCCCGTCACAATGTGGGATGTGAACAGCTCCAGCACACAAGCTCAGATTCTGTGACCAACCTGGTCCTGGAGGCCAGCAGGTAGGCAGTGCTTCTCTGGCCTGTGATATGGGTGCCTGCTAGAAAGAGCAGTGATGCAGCTTCCCAACTAAAACAAATGGTCACTGAGGGTCCAAAGCATTTGTTTGGGAGGGAGGACATGAGCATCCCATCGAAAATAATATTTTAAAGAGATAACATTAATGTACAAGTTCTGTCTTTATGTATTTGTTTGAATTGTATTGTCAATGGCTGAGAGTTTGGTAAGAATCAAGCAATACCAAACTTCTCAAACTGATGTTTGTCTTTGCAACACATACCATAAATTTCTATACTCTGCTCATGATTTGTTAAGTGGAACCCTCCTGGGAACTGAAAATCTATTTAATTCAGACGAAGATATTCTGCTGGTTTATTTCTTTCTGGTCTGTATCAGTTTCCTACAACAGCAAAGGACATCTCGACTCACACTAGTTCAATCCACTAACAGCAATGACTTTGTATGAAGATGGATAGCTCAATTAACAGTGCTTGATCCTAAAACAGAGAGTCAGAAGCAGAGAGTATCAGGAACCCTGCCATCCCTATACAAGATTGCTTGGGAAAAAAAAAATTGCCAGAGAAGAGAAAAAACATTTTCACCCTGTTCTTGTAATAGCTCCCCAAGTACACTCAAACATGCCACTTCTGCCTTCAAAGAGCACCCCTAAGAAAAAAGGTCTCCATTCCCTTTTAAGTAAAGGGAATTTGACAAAGGGTAGTGAATGGAATTGAATAGCCATGGACAGTGATGCTTAATCCCCTTAGAAAGGTGATAGGTGGCCCAGGACAGTGGGATGAGGCAGACAGGCAAGTTTCCAAAGCTCTGCTGCAATTAGGCAGTCCTTTCAGCACAGCACGCTCCCAGAGACAAGAATCTGCCCATGGCAGGTAGACTCACCCACTACGAAGATTTCACCAGTTACAGAACTCGGATGATATTCATGTCAGCCGAAATCCACAATATCTTCCAAGGGAATTAGCACTGAACTGTTCAGGCAAAATTCCCTGCTGTGTCTCCTGAGCTCTTCAGGAAGAGCAGCCTTTCTTTGGGCCCGAGGCACTCCACTCCCACATAGCCAGGTTTATTTTTCCTGGGCTCTACTTAGACAGATATTCTGAGGCCACATTTTTTTCTTCCTTATAACAGCTCTGAAGCTGTAGCAACCACTTAGGATGTTATATTAATATGCTTATTAGTCTGCAGCCCATGTGACAGGCAGCAACACTCTTGTGACTCCATGCCCTTCACCTTAGCAATTTCAATGTTGCAGAAACATAGCATTTTTTAAGGAATTATTTCTCCCTCCCCCCAGATAATATTTCATTTAGTAATTCATTAACAGTAAAAAATACTCTGGCAGATCTTGTTCTCAGACCACTAAGGAATTTCCAAGACTCTTGTTATTTAAATGGCATTTCAGAATGTTTTGCTTCTCTGCCATTTGGGACAAGAAGACCAAAAACTGTACAGCCATTTACTGCAGTGGCTGGTAAGTGATATTATGTTATGATTATCTCTGCAATTATATGCTAATATCTCTGGATATTATGGTTTTCTCTTCTGAGAAGGAATCTCTATGGCAAAATAGGAGGAGTTTTCCTGCTTCTGATTTCTGCTTCTTGGGGAGAGGAAGGAGGCTAGTTCTTCCTAGGCACAAGCCAGTAAAAGACACCTCTTCTGACAGAAACCCAGCCTTTCTTCTTTAGCCTTTAGAAATTGGGGCACAACCAAAGACAAAGTTCAGTACACAAACTTTGTGTCTATAGAGGACGAAAAAAACCCATCTAATGTGCATGGCAAACTTCTCTTTGTAAGTATATCCATGCTAACATGGGCTTGACAAACACGTGTTCTTTTACAACAACCACTGGAATCCAGCACATCTTCCAGTTTCCCATACTTAGTATGCCTAAGCTCATAGCAAAAAATGCCTGAACCCTGCTTCACAACTCCTGTTGCTGCGTGCCAAGTGCAGCACTGTACCTCAGGGATGGCTCCCTTTCAGATTTGGCTGAGACATTCCAAGACTTCATACTTGATAGGACAGTGCAGCAGGAAGAACTGATGAGCTTATGAAGCTATTTGGCTTCACACAGGACCAAATGACATAGGTATGAGGTGACAAGTGTCTTCAGAAATAACTGAAAAGTGTGATGTTTTCTGAGGTGTCCCTTGTAAAGCAGATCCTTTAGTGCATTACCCCTGCAAGAGAACAGCCTGAGCAATGGCTCACTGCTGACGTGTGCTGACTCACAAGCAGTTTATCAGAACACCGAGGCAGAACACATCTCCTGCTAAAATATAAACCTACAGAAGCAAAGAAGGTAACAGCTGTGTGTGCCTTTTGGTGGCAGCATTGTCCTAGACAAGCTCATACTGACTGCCACCACGCATCTTATAAAGGGTCTTACCCCTGCAGACTCACAGATCTTACTCCTGAGTTTGGACAAATACCAGTTTTCTGCTGATCTTTATGACAGAGAACATGAAGTAGGGTAAATGAACACATTAAAAAATGATCTCTCCTACTTTTTGACTAGCAGGCTTCAGTATTTTCCTAACTGCTCCTTTATTCTTCCTCCTTTCCCTGCTGCAGCCTAACCCTGCCTCATCCTAGCACACAACTGTGGGCTCTGCTTCATCTTGGCCTGTAGTGTTGTGTGCTCTGCCAGCGCTGGCCTGGGCCCCTGCTGAACGTGCTGCACAGCTGAGGAGCACTGGCTCTGCTCTGAGCCTGCCTGGGAAGGCACATTGGGCAGCTTGGGAAAGGAGGTTTTTGATAGTTACCCTGGGTAATCAATCAAGAAGGAAGTGAATGCTTTTGAGGCATCTCTGGTGCACCCGTCCTACATTTCTTGGAGCACAGTTGGATACCTACCTGCCTCTGAACAGCAATGTTAGGCATGTAGCCTGCAAGGACCACCAGTCAGGGTGGGCTGTATTGTTCATGCAGTTCAAACAGAGAAAATATTGAAGCCTCATCTTATACAGACTTTAAACATAGGCAGTGAGTGATAAGAAACCACGAAGAAAAATGCCCTTGAACTCACCGACAGTGTGCAGTTATTTCTAATTCAGGTGTGGAGACAACCTGATTAGTGTCTCACGCATTCCAAACTGTGCTAGGCTCCACTTGGAAGTCTGCTTTACGGAGAGCGCTGTGTCGCAAGCAAAGCAAGTTTCACTTTGTCACAAGCAAACAGCTGTGAAGTCCATTTGTTACCGCCGTTGGCACATTCCTTCTGCTGCATCCAGCTGAGGTGGCAGCTCTTTGGCTCCTCATGTGCTGGGCCACCACACTTCTGAAGTCTCTTTGGACTAAGTTTTAATTTAGCTACAGGTTACACTATAAACACGAAATACGCCTCCAACAGTCCTTCAAAAAAGGCAGGTCTCAGTTCAACTGCCTTAGACTTGATGGCCAATTACCAGCCCTTACAGAAATCTCCTCCTTCCTTGAATGAATTCCTAGAGAGAACTGCTAAGCCATCCAAACTAGAGTTTAGTTTTACCCCTTCAACCACCTTCAACAATGACAGAGGCAGGAGAGTAGGACATAATTTAGACAGGAAAGGAACTTGACAGATTTATCTAACAGAGGGAAAAAAAACCAAAACAAAACTTTCTTATGTCTGAAGGACTTTCACAGTATTTGTCAGAGTACCGGAATAAGCAGGTATTTCTCCGATCCCTTTTGTTATTTATTGTCTTAGATAATTTTTTTCTCTACAGTATCTGCTGATAAAATCATCTTAATTTCAGCCTCTCCTGGCCAATTGTAAACCAGATCATTTACTGCTTGTCCACTACACATCTGAATGCCAGTCCAAGAAGATGAGTTCAGCCTTACAATTCATACCAGCTCTTTGTTCAGGTGGATGATCAGGAGCATTTAACTGTCATCTGTTGTTAGCCCTCTTCTGTCAGGAAATGTTTGGTGTCAAAAAATTTGTAACTAATAACACAATGCAAGGGACAAAGTCTCTATGTGCAAAGATTATAGTAATATTTAAACCTGCTTTGACTGCTTCACAGTCATATAAAATCTACCGCTTCTATAAAGTATTTATCATGTAAAAATAATCTAACCTCCTATCCCACACAAAATTTAAAGAGTATGTGGATATTGGAGCAAAAAAAGGTAACTTACATCAAATTATTTCCATTTACATAATGGAAATAATTTTATTTCCATTAAAATAAAATTTTAATTTGATTGTCTCATACGTGGTTTAATTTAGTACACATTAAACCCAAGCTACACAATGGAAAATCCAATGTTTTGCTGCAGTTGCCATTCAACTTTTCCCACAAAATTTTCCATTAAAAATTCTAATAAAAAAGCATAAAAATCTCATATGGAAAGCAAATTTTATAAAGCAATATGAAACCTCTGAAAGTTTTAGTACTGTTGAGATTTACATTTAATGATTTTTAAAGCCAAAATAAAATAAAGATATTTTACTCAAAACTATTCTGTTGAGCTAGTATTGTGTAATATACTATTAATTTTAGATGCAGTAGTTAAACATTTTAAACAGCATACTAATTAAGGATAAAATACTCCAGTAAATTTGTAACACATTGAAAATGAGAAAATATAAATATATACTGGTTAATACAGATTAATTTAGCATATTTTTTCAGCCTCATTTTTCCTGAAAAACCTGTAAAAGTTCATGAATTTCTTTTCCTATTAAGTAGATGTAGTGTTATTCAAAATTGCAGTATTACATTTATTAGATCTTGTGCAGTAATATATGAAAGTAAGATCTTGTGAAATAATGCAAGTAAAAGAATACAGAGATAAAGCAAAACTAAGTATAGTCTATGGTTTGCGTGTATGTACACACATGCACAGCCAATACATTACTTTACTGCAAGTGTCCTGAAAATTCATGTGGTGCCCAAGGCTTTCACAAAACTCCTAATGGCTTGAAATATTTAAAGTAGTTTTTTCAATAATAAACCATAAAATTGGAAAGCAGCACCTGTAACAGAAGCGTAAGATGCATAAAAGGGAAAAGCAAAGAAAGTTTTATCGTTCAAAAAGCAGAAACACCTTCTAGGCAGACTGGGAAGGAAAATATAACTGCATCTTCTAAATATTAACACAGAATCTTTTCTTTACCAAAGAGAGAATAATGCTGTAATGTAAACAAACTGCATACCGCAGCTCTTGCTACTCAAACAGCACATATGTTAAAGGAGAGGTTTCCTAAGATAACCTAGGCTGCTTTCAGGTTACTTCTTTCAGCAGTAAACTTCATTACTAACCTGATTCAGAGCAACTTCTGCTGGGCAAATTTCTGCTCCTCTTACTCAATCCCGAACTCCTGCTGTCATAAATGGAAGAGTAATGAAGTGATTAAAGTGATTTCATTAAAAGACTTGCTTAAAAGCCAGCTGCAGACGGTGTGCGAGCCCTCGGTGTTGAGGGGTGGAGGCTTGGCAGCCCAGGTGATTGGAGGGCTGCGAGCTGGCCAGCTATTTGTCCAGCCAAGCAGGCAGGGAGAGAGAGAGGGACTCTATGGTAATTGGTTCTGATAATTGGTTTTGAAGCATATTGAAGGATGCTTTGCAATGTTTTGAGACCTGAGTAAATTTTAGAAGAATATAAGTGATTTTGAAGGTATTGCTGCGGCTAGAAGCAGCACAGAAGGCAGTATATTTACAGAGATGGGTTAGAGCCCTTTCTGTTGAGCTGGGGTAGAGGTACTATTATAGATGATCTTCTCCTTTATATGGTTTGAAATGAAAAATGCTGAAGACTGGACTTAGAACAAGCCAAACATTCCTGTGACACAACCAATAAATAAACCTCAGTTTCTTAAAAATTAGCTTCCAGAATAAACCAAACCCCAATGTATAATTTACAGCTCTATTTTTATTACTTCCAACGGCAGACAACCCCACTCCAAACATGTAATAGTATTTCCAACCAGTATTATTCACAGCATATTGTTTCCTTCTAACCACTCATGTTTCAATCACTTTATTTTTGTTCATCTAACATAAGATAAACCTTGCAGAGAAAAGTGCTATGCTTTTCATCATTAAAAGGTCTTTCTTAGGAAAATATGTAGAAAAACATATTGTGTGGCAGCCTGCTGCAACTTCCTCTCAGCTTTTACTTTTCCCTTTGTGCCTGCCAGTGCTCCAGAAGCAGAGAAGGTTCCTCCTTTTTGCTTCATGAATAGCCCTACTTCCTGCAGCCACATGCAAGGGAAGAATACAAGCTTTCCTCAGCTCTCCTAGATCCAAGGAGAAATGCACCCAAGAAAGCGTGCTTCACAAGGATGGGCTGTGTTTCAAGATCAGGAGTCCAGCTTACATTACCCAAGGCAATTATCTTCTACATGCAAAAACATATTAAGAGAAAAGGTCTTTTTGATGACAATGCTAATGCTTCTCCTCATGTTGACCTCATCCTTGTTAAAGATGAACTTTATCTCTTTCACAGTTAATACACAGTCAGAAACAAGAAGTTATGCTACAGGTTAGGTTTCTTGTGCAGAAATGCATGACAGTCACTTTTAAGGAACATCACTCTGACCTGTGACAGTATCTAGGCATTTTTTTACCAAACTAGCACTCTCTAACAAGTCCATGAGTGACTCAAGAATTACTCAGATGGTTCTTGAGTAGCTCCAGTGAAGAAGTCTCCAAACCTCTCTGAGCAATCTGTGACAGTGCTCTGCTCACCTGTACCGTAAAGAACTTCTTCCTCATATTTAGTTAGAACTTCCTCTGCATAGTTTCCTGCCCATTGCCTCTTGTCTTGTTGCTTATCTCCAATCAGTGATAACAATTTATCCCTGGTAGCACCAGCACATTTATAGATCATTACAGTGGCTGGGCTGCTTTGGTTTGTCTGACTTTCTAAAATTTAACCCTGAGAACAGTAGCACACAGAAGCTACACTGCTAAAAGCATTCAAACCTAGAGCCCTCCTGGCTCCCAGTCAAGAGGCAGGGAGCACGCTGGCTGGTGAAATAAAGTGGCTTACAGCTATCCCACCTTGACCTAGTGCACTGTGGGGTAGGTCAGTATATCCCCATTACGCAGTGTTTGGATCAAAGGTCTTAGAGACAGAACACTCAGACATAGTTTTGGGTGTGTTTTCAGTAACACATGCTTGAAATTACAAGACCATGTTGCCACCCAGCAAAGGTAATTTTTGTAGATTCAGCTGAGAGGTGTATTTGTGCGGCTGAGGGTGTGTGACAAAGCAGCATGAGAGAGATGATCATAAAGGGCCAGGTCTAGTGGGGGATCAGTGAAGGATGCCAGATGTGGTACTTTCGGACAGGACTGAGCAGGCAGGGTGCTGTCTGGTGGCAACTACCTATACAGCATACCCAGCTTCTCTCTTAGAGGAGATTGCTGTTTCTCTCCAGGAAAGAGCTGTGGTAGATCAACTTTGTGGATCCCGGTTTCTTTCCAGTTACAAATCCAGCTGTGTTTGGACCAACAACATTAAGTTCTCACTTTAGAGACTTTTCCGCTCCTTAGCAACTATATCACTTGGATTAATCTAAAGAGCCTCATCCAAGAGTTCTCTGATTTACACACCCCAAGAACTTTATAGCACATTCTTTTCATTAAAAAGTTCATCAGGAATTCTCTTCTTGCCAGGAAGCAGTAGGCCACATTAGAGGGAATGAACTGAAGGACAAAATTATTTTATTTTATTTTCCTATGGAAGACTCCTTTTAAGACTTTCTCTTAGAGTATGAACATATTTTTATACAGTTACACAGAAATTCATGCAGGGGATTTTAATTTTACAAAAAAACCTCACACCAATAATTTTGAAACTCTTCCACAAACTGAAACAGAATTCTCAGATGCCTAAGTGACAAAGTGATTAAAAGCTGCTCTGTTGTTGATTCTGACCTGTCTCACAGGCACAGCCTCACAGCTACGGGCCAAAAATCTGTGGAGTTTTACATAACTAGAAGTGTTAACTGTGCACACACATATCCATGTGCTTGCCCATATAAGTCACCAAAGTTAAACATGAACAAAAGTTCTTGCAGGCCCAGGCCTTAGTGAACCATGGCAATCTGTCCACTTTGCAACCAACTGTAACAAAGTCAACTTTTGTCATGCACAATGAAAAAGAAACACAACATGTTTTTTACACTTTGTGAAGCTCTGATGGGTTGTGAGATGATGTACTGGTTCGTTATTCGTATTCATAAGAGGATTCATCAAGTAGCCAGCAAGAATCTTTTCAAGATAAAGTAATTACATTTTAGTGGTTCTGACTTGTGGTTCTGAGAATAAAAATCCAGTGCAATCTGTGTGCTAATCTACACAAGATGATCATAAACATTCAAGAAAGAATCTTTATAAAGCTCAACAGTAGTGTAGGCTGTCTCTATAATGTCATGACAGGATCATTTCTGAAGAGAATAAATTACAATTTAACACTTTTTAAAGGACTTCCTATTTATTAAAATAAAAATATATTTATTTTAGATTGCTTCTCATGGTTTAAGCAGATTACTGAAACTAGTTCCTACAAAACATTGTACAGATTAAAATAAAATTATCACTTACCAAATCTCTCAACTTTTCTTTAATAATTCTTTTTTCAGTTTGTACTTAGGAAAATACCTCAAATCCTGAACTTCTGTAAAAGAAATTTAATACAATTTATAAAAAATAAACACATACTACTAGACTAATCCAGGCAGGAAGAATAAATGTGAAACCCTGCATCATTTCATATGTAGAAAGAAGAAGGGCTACGTTAGCATAAATTCTAATTAGTTATTTTGATCCAGGAATGAGTACTTTAATGTAGTATTAGGCATGTCCCAAACAGCTACTAGCTGCGGTTTGCTGAATTCCAAATATTCCCAGGGGTCTAAAGGAAATTTTTGTAGTGCTGACTTACAGTGCTGCCCCTAAATCTAAAATCAGATTTTTCGAGAAGGAAAGTAACTATTTAAAGCCATACTATCTATAAAAAAAATCCACACTTTTTTTTGGCCTTGAATACAGGATAAATATAGATAGGAAATTTAGATTTAAAAGTTCGTAATATATACAAAGAAAAACCAAGAAAATAAAAGCTAAAACTAAGACTTGATCTGTAATGGAAAATAAACTATGATGCTATGTCTTGCCAAAACTGAAATTATTCTGTTTTGCATCTCCCTGGACACCTGGGAAAGGTGTGTGAGATGCAGCTCCAGATTGCAGCTTGGGAAGGAGCAGGAGAAGGCACCACCAGCCAGCTGAGGCGTGAGTACACTTCTCCCTCAGAGGCAGGAACTTACAAATGGGCTTTCAATAAGAGCAAGGAGAAAGATCTACCAGAAAACAAACTCTTAAGGCATGGTGGATTTTTTGCAGTGTAAGCTATTGGATAACATCTTATTCTGCTTTTTAATAAGCTTGTTTGAACTTACAACATATTGAACTGAAGCAAACATTAAAAAAAAAAAAGTATTAAATTTCTGACAACAGTCTCTGTTTGAGCCAAATGTGCAATTGCACATCTAAAGGCCTAATTACCCACTTAAGTGGGTAATTAGGCACATTTCAGAGAAATCATCCCAGCCTATGTAAATTCAACTGACATCTTAAAGTAGTACTTAATGTCAAAAAAGACAAAACACCAAGCTTTTTTACCCAAATAATGACACTCTGGCTTATTAATTATTAAAAGTTGTATTATCATGTTCAGAGATAGAAGTTTTTTAGTTGTTTTGAATGTGCATAATTTATAGCTTTTCAAGGTTACTTTGTTCTAGTTATCACTTTCTTCACTACCTGAATTAACCAACTGAAAGTTTATTTCCCAATCCTTCCATAATATAGGACTTCCTTCGCCTTACTGTTTTTCACCTCAGCCAATCAATCTCTTTCCTCAGTTTTTAATTTTTGTTGGTGGGTTTTTTTTTTTTGGTTCTTTTGTTTGTTTGGTGTGGTTCTTTTTTGTTTTGTTTTGTTTTTATTTTTCTTTAAAAAATTTCAACTGGAAAAGCTAAAAATTATCTTTTCCCCTGTATCAAAAAGGGAAATCTTTCCAGTTACTATCTTTAATGAATATTTTTTCTCATAGAAACAATTTCATCCAGAAAATTTCTATTAACTCAATTCCTACTTAACAATCATTTTCCTTTCCGGAAAATGATATGAAGGTTGCTTTTTTCACTTACTCTTTTTAATAAGTAACAGAGCTTTACCTTTCACCCCATGGTTACCAAGTTTTCAGTAACAACCTCTTGTGTAAGACACAAGCAAAAGCCTCTCAGAAGGTAACACCAGATCAATTCCCTGTATTCTATTCTGTTGAAAACTCGACAGAATTAAAAAAAAAACTCTGAAAAATTAGTAGAGACGTATTTACAAATACAGTCCTGGAATTTTTTTTTTCACTGATACTAGGAAAGATACACAATGACTGCAGGATCAAAATTAAGCCACAAACATTTTCCTGATGAAAATTTTACTGATTTGCACAAAAGCTGGTGATTCTCTAAAAGGGACTGAGACACTGGTTTTAAAGTAGAAATAGTGAGAATCCTTTCACTTGCCTAAACTCCTGAGGTGGCTTCCAAAATGTCTAAAAAATCCGTATTTTTTAAATGGCTTTGCCTGAGTGCTCCTGTGCACTTCCACAGGGGAGTTGAAAGGCCCAAAAAGTAGCCTGATATCATGGTGCAAGAGTGGAAATTCAGCAAAGAACTAATGATTCACCTAATTTGTCTCCCCTCCCTTCCCAACCTCCGCTGGATGGTTTGATGGCTTAGGGAGCACCAGTGCCAGGGGCTCTTGCTCCACTGGGGTTGTCCTGTCCCATCCCTCTCAGCCCATCTGACCAGTGCACCATGCACTAACTGGTTCCAGCGGGTCTTTTTGTTGCAAAGAGCAGGGGAAGGAAGGGAATTCCTATTACACATCTTACTTGTTTCTATATGACTTTTTAAGGCACATGGAAAAGATGCCATCTCAAACAGTCTACAAAAACCCAACAAAAACCTAGGTCTAATCAAGGTGTTACAACTTTCTCATAATGGAACGTCTAAAATGAAGCATGTTTTAATTATCTGCCAATTACAAGAGTTTTTAAAACTTAAGTTTGCTTTCTTTTGCTTATAGAAATCCAATAATTAGATGCACATTATTTATATTCCACATTTCTCTAATCTTAAGTCAAAGGCAGTAAGAATTAATTTAAGAGATTCTTGCATAAAAGTTTTGAAAAATCTCCTTTGAAACCAAATATTACTATGAAATAATGGCAAAGTATTTAAATTAGGATTCTTCACTGGATCTGTTCTGAAGTTTAAATATTAAATCAGAGTTTGCTTCCATTCTGTGTGAAAATGGAACTGTGACATGCCCAGCACCATTGCCACACATCGCACACACCAGACATAACATGTCTGCTAAGTGCACTGCTGTAATTTGTTTTAGGTTTATATATCAGAACAATACAAAACAACATAAACAGAAATGGTTAGTTCACAAAATATAAACAAACTGCATCTGCAATGCTTAATCCCAGAAGCATTAAACAGCATTCTGTGGTCTGAAGTTACTGCTGTTAAGACCACCCTGGATTCCGTGCAGGTACTTTCTGCACCCTGAAAAATCAAACATCACTTCTTTCAAATATGAAATCCCCAGAAAAATAAGTCCCTGCAAAGTCACTAGAGCAGCCCTGTTACAGAGCATGACCCTTTAACATTAAATGTGGACGCTCTAGACAGACATTCTCAGTATATACTGTACATATCAAGATCACATAAATCCAAACATCTAACATGATTTATAACTGAGATAACTAATGCCAGAGCATTCCCTTTTCATTCTGGGCTTTAAATAGCACCACTACATTTAATGCTTCAGGAACAGCGTTTGAAGAACGTTACAACCTTCAACCAGGTAATTTTTTGGAAAGACTTTCAAATTTCTCAGTATTTTTTAAGCAAGTCAATAAACAGCTTGACTGCGTATAACATCTCACAAATAGAACATGACTAAGATTTCAAAACACAGCAAAAACCATATACTGACCTCTATAGTTGCCAACTGAGATCTTACTCACAGATTTCTAGGGCTGTTAGCAATAAGTACAGCAGGTGACCCTAACCATGCTTGCCAGAGAGCCTGAACAGGCTGCAGAGCTGCATGATGCAACATAACAGAGCACTGCTGTCAGCAAGGCTGAACAGGGGTTCAACATCTTCTGAGGGTACCTAAAAATCCCTCTGTGAGCTTACAATAAGAAAGAACTATCTTTTTATTTTAATCAAATCACAGCTATGCGTGACACTTGCATAATCGTGATGAAGACGTGCTTTCAGATCCATGCAGATCTGACGTAACGTATAAAGACCGAAACATTGGCAAGTCTGCCTGAAGAAACCAGACCTTCTCTTGGAATAAATCCAAATTCAGCAATAGCAGGAGAGTCATTTCAGCAGAGCATTGAAGAAGCACAAGCGCTGGTTCATAAGCAATGAGTATTCTGTAATAATAAATAGCATACAGAATAACACAAACATTTGAGAGAAAATGTTCATGTGTGTTTCTGTACTCCCAGCCAGCCAGCACAACAGTTCTTTACTTGCAACTTTATCTTCAATATAAATCATCTGGAGGTATTGAAAAAGCAAACAGTTTAGCAGTTCCACAGTTTTTCCAGAAGGCAGTTCACTTATAAAAATCAAAGGTCATTTGAGCATTAAATTGCATTTACTCTACCTATGAAGTTACTTCATTGACTACCAAATAGCCCAGAGGAACAAACCACATGCAAGTTCCCTGCAGTAATGTACTTGCACTACTAACTGGTGATGCACCAGTTAAATACTAGCAAATGTGTTTTCAGGATAATTTGTGTCACATAGCAAATAGGAAGTTGTTGGGACAACCATTACTCCTCCCACATGAAGATCAGGTGAAATACAATTTTCCAATTTTATTTTGTTGTGGCAACAGAAGGTCCCATAAATGTGTAACTTTTTATTCTATCTTCAGCAAACACAAAGCATCTCAATAAGCATTCTATATCACCTCCTCTCCTCAGTAACTTTCTTCCCTTGCCACATCCAATGATCCTGAATGGCATGACCGACGTCAGACTGAAAAGGTCAGGGGATATTGCACAGATCATTCCCTCAAACATCCTCTTCTAACTAAGATATACTGAACATAAGCAATACAGAACATCAAGCCCATTTAGTTACCAACTTGTCTCACGTTTGCTCTTTAATTCTGTGTTCATATTATTTCTTCTTTTTTTATCTTTCCTTTATTTAAGCAAAACAAGATATTTCTCCCCTTATTTATTCCTAAATCAACAACTTTTTCTAAATCAATACAAAAATTAGCCTCATCCTCAGCCACCCTGTGAATAAGTTGTGGGGAAAATCCCATAGAACACTAGATCCTAATACAGCCAAATACATTTGCTTCAAAAAACCCACTCCAAATGCACAAGTCTGGGCCACAAACTCCAGACACTGCAACTAGTAGAGCAGCTGTCACCAAGGAGATATCCTTCCACATATGCTGTGTGTATGTGACTTTCTGTGTATTCATGAGTGGAAACTACATTATTTCCCAGTTCCTACTATGCGAAAAGATACTTCTATTATGGCTGGATTGCAATTTTGGAGTAAAAGTGTTCTGCTTGCTCACTTTCATCTCGTGAGCTCTAGAAGCAACAACAGCAAACTGAGTTCTGGCTACTTGTGTGAGCAGAGGCTGGGTCTGGCCACAATCCATTCCTTACCTGCTCCAGGAGAAAAAGGAGGCCAGGACAGAGTCACTATCTCAAGGGTCAAACCCAGAGAACAAGCTGCTAGTTGAAATGCAATGGTCTAGGAAATTACAGGCAGGAAAGATCAGACATCTCATTTTAGCAGCTACTTGCAAAAAGCTTCTGACATCAGGTACCTTGTTTCATAGAGTAGCTAGGATACAACCCCTTTGGGGTAAAATAGTGAATAGAAAATATCATAGAAATTACTTCTGATTTCAAAATGCCACCACTTCCCTTGCTAGTACTAGATGGAATATTTCACCAACCTACTGATTTTTATTGAACCTGATAATTGGTTAGTACCACCTGTAAATGATACGTTTTCATAGTGCAAAAAAAATTTGGCATGAAGAGTAAGTACATATTCCTTATGGAAACACTATAAGAACACGAAGCTTTAATTGTTCTACACCAGCAACAGACATTCAGAAATGAATTCTGTAGCATAAAATTATTATAATCAATGTCAAATCCTCCATGCCTAATCTAAAAAAAAAATTCTTAGCTAGTTTAAATGATATTCAACACGTCAGCAAGAATACCTTGGCTAAGATCCTTTCTCACCTATGTATTGCTTTATTGGCCTCCAGAAAATGCCACTTTGGCATGCATTTGTCAAACTATTGCTCTATTGCTCTTTATTTCTGTCCCTAGAAACTTAGCCAGCAATGCACATGCATATCTCATGCATCTCAATTTCCAGCAGCTGAAGAGGCTTAAGAAGAACCAAATGTTCCTTGTGATCAGACTCTCATAGCTTCCACCTACTTTCTTTTATTTCCCTTTATTTTTGACCTTTTTCCACATTTCACATACATGCTAGATTCAAAATTTCTTTATTTTCTGCCTACTTCAATCATGATTCATCAGACAGAAAAATACTAAGATACCGTAATTGTTCCACTATGAAAATATTCTTGAAAATATTTTAAATTGCTTCTAGTTGTATAGTAAGAATTGTTTATTTTGGCTCAAAAAGAACCCCTAACATAATTCTAATGTTTAGAAGAAAAGCAATTTAGAAATACTTTGATGATAACAGAAGGGAAATCACTGCTGTTCTTCAGCA
Source organism: Leptocoma aspasia (assembly GCA_013399835.1). Lineage (NCBI taxonomy): Eukaryota > Metazoa > Chordata > Aves > Passeriformes > Nectariniidae > Leptocoma > Leptocoma aspasia. The sequence goes on along the minus strand of VXAX01006416.1, from coordinate 25,324 downwards.
TTTTTCCACTGAAATCTAAAAATAATAAGTCAAAAGACCAAAAAACCTCCAGTTTCACAAACTTTATGTAGCCTTCTCAAACAAACCATCCAGAGTTCAACATCTGTTATTGAACTACCTAAAACATTATCTATCAATTTTTTGGTAAAGAGAGGGAAAAAAGAAGAAAAATGCAGCAATTACTAGTCCGTGCATCATCCATTAGTAACAACATGATTATTTCAGGTTATTTGGTCTGAGATAATAAACCATTTTGAAAAAGAAGTCCTTGTTGAATGCTGTCAATCTGGTATACTTAAAAGACAAATAACAAGCTCTAATTGAAGTAAGAAAATAGGATGGAAGTTTGGAAATCCAAGGCAGGAAGTTTGGGTCTAGATAAAAGGAGATGAAGGACAAAAAGCTCCTTGCAATTTTCTGGATTGAGAGCAGCTATGTACTTCCTAGCAAAGTTCCAGTGGTGCACAAATTGGACATATTTTTTTGTGCTAGCCAAATACAGTTTTAGAAATCTATCATTATATACATGGCAGCATTTCTGGCTAGAACAAAAGGTAAAAAATCAACCTTGAAGATAATCCAGGTGACTCACCTGGAATCAATTGTCATCTTCTGATTTAGGCAGGGATTTATTCCCTGAAGTCTAATTTCCTCTCTATTTCCAAACTCTGCATGCACAAAACTTTAAAAAAGAAGACAAAAATCAATGAAATCTGATGCTCTGCTTCAGCACTGCAGATACTTAATGAAACTGCCATAGCAGCCTGCCTGTTGTGTACAAAATATCTGCAATTGCCTCGCCTATAAATGACAGCAGATGTTCTACCTCCTCATGTGCAACTCTCCAGTAGCACAAGCAGTCATCCAACCTCACCCTGATTATCCCTAAAGATTAACTGGATGATGACACCCTACAGTCTCTTGCTAACGTAATGTTGAGAGAAATTTTTGAAAATTGAGAGTACAAGTCTGAAAAAGAAAACTGCTGTTCTTCTAGCCATGCACCATAAGCAGGTATTTCTTCTGAAATTTTCAAGACAACTAATTCTACATGTCAACTATTAGCTAGGTAATGCCCTGAGTAGGAAATCTAAGACTTCACAAGGGTACAGATGGACACATTTCACTTACTCTGCAATTCCCAACAGTCGCAACGAGAAATTAAAAAAAACCAAAACAAAACAAAATAAACTCCAAATCATTAGAACTGATCAATTATCTTCAAAAGAGGCCTTAAAGGACTGGGGTTTTTTCCTGATGGGAATTACAAAACCCACCACAAACAGCAGACAACTGTGTGATGGCCAGGCATAGTTCTGAAAGGGTATTCAGGGCAAGCCAGAAGGAAATGGATGAATTGTCCAGAGCATTAAAAACAGGTTTACTCTTAAAAGACATTGGTGGACTCTGCACTGGACTGCAATGATTCATATGAAATTGGTGACAGCTATTAGGCCAAACCATGAGAAACAAGAAAAAGGCAGTAGAGCTACTGAGCTCAGAGATCAAACAGATCAAAGACAGCTACTCCTTCAGAAAGAAAGACTCTTTTAAAAATTTTATAACTTTGCTCTCTGCTGATAGTTGTATGAGTATGTGACATCAGAAATTTTGTCACGACCTAGACATAAATCATCCAAAAGAGCAGAAAATGCATCTGAGAAAGCAGATACTTTACCATTTCATGCCTATCACCATAAAATATACACTGGGATAAACGATGTGATGACATGCCACGACTTCTTCAAGAATTAGAGTAATTTCTTGTTTCCTTTCATTCTACTTGTTCCTAATTCTATAATGCAAACTCTGAAAAAAACCAAACCCCTCAGAAAGCTATTTCATGTGATTAAAGTTATGTTCTGCTAACAGGTTCTCTTCAAAGACAACACATAAACAGAACATGAAAATACCATTCAGCTGGGGAAATTGTTAAAACTATGAGTCTAGCTCTTCCTAAACTTAGCTTAACTCAATTTATTCACATTGCTTCTTTTCTTCTCCCCTTCCTTCCACAAAAGACAAAAGACCAAAGAAAATAATGTTCAGAGTTTTAACTGCTTGGAAGTGAAACAAAGCACATTAGTTGGAGCTTGTGTAAAAGTGAGGAGATGGATTCTGAGTAAGTTGTGTTCAGAGTATTTTTTTGTTCAAAATTTATCAAACTGAGTATATGGCACACAAAGAAAGCAAAAGTAACAAGCACATGCTGGATCAAAGGCTATTTGAAAAGTGCAATCTAAACCAGGTGAGAAGTCATGGATAAGGAGGAGTTAATTTTTGGCATTGGTATGTATTTTGGAACAGTATTAAAGATCAAGAAGAAGATACTGACCATAAAGATTATGACATCGCTACTTCCCCAAAATGAATTGAACACCTCCCTAAGGATATAACTGGGTATTACATGGACTCTTACTCTTAGGCTGGCCATCAGATGATAGCCACAAATTATTCCTTATGGCATCTATGCTTAATACAATTTAGCAATGCCCAGAGACAGCGGAAATTATATTCAACAGAACGGCCACTCTGATGGGAAGTATTTTTAACACTAAGATTAAAATCTTCTTTTTAACACTAAGAAAATCGTCAAAAAAAAAAAAAAAGGAAAAGAACCTGAGGAAGAAGAAGAAGAAAAAAGGTTGGGCTGTATCTGATAAGCAATTTTCTGTCAGCTTTACAGATTTTAAGCAGAGTTTTGTATTATAACTAAAATGACTTGGTGACCCCATTTATTTGGATAATTCTTGAGGTTGATGTGAATCAAATCCGCGGAATTAATTTGTCTGGATAACTGCTTTACAAAGGTTCTGAAGAGTCTAGACATTTTTACTGGGGGGAAAAAAAGATGCACAATCCATTTTATACAAACTTTACAAGTAATATCCTGCAGTCATCCTGTCATATTACAAACTGTACTTCTAAAGTCAACAGCAGATAAACTAAAGCATTTGAAAGTAGCTGTGTTTGTGCAACACTGGAAGGTATTAAGGGAAATGGAAACAACCTTTGCTTCAACTATTTTGCAAGAAATGATGTAGCAAAGAAAAAAATCAGTTATCTGCTCCACACAACTTAATTTTTAAGGCACATGAAATGTTACCTAATGATGATATAATATATGATATGAGATATGATATGATATGATATGATGAAATATAAGCTACTTTTCAAAGAACTATTTAACTATGTTATTTTCTGTCTACACTGATTGAGGCTCAGGCAGAAGAAATGTAGGATCCATGAGAAGTTTGAGTACTGTTTCTAGCAGTCTAGCCCAGCTTGACTAATTGGAGAAAGAAGAAAAAAGGAGGCGAGGGAAGAGCCAAATACTTTTTTTTTAGTTGCCATCACTCTTTCTCACTATAGCGGCAATTTTAGCTTACAATTAGGTTTTAAAACTTACCTCTAACATACTTTGGCTTTACTCCACTGTGGCCTGCCAAACAATTTTCCAAAACTGGTTTAACTAGAACTTTTTCAAACACTGCTGCCAAGATATTTAAGCTGCAGAACAGGAGGAAAAGGAAGACTCAGGATTTATTTATTTTAAAAAGTAAAAGAAAATACTTAATTCTTTATGCTAGATCCAGAAATTCAAATTTATGCATAACCAAAAAGACTGAAATCCCTTCAAAATTAGGGCTTTGTCATAAAAGCACTTGAATTTACTACAGATTGTAGCCACATGGCACAGTTCTCTCTATAAATACGTCCTGAGCCCCAGTTAGTGAAACAAAAAACTTTTTAACTGTGCTAAGATAAAAAATATCTCTGCATTTATTCATACTGCAGTAATACTCAGCTCACCTTAGAGTTTAATCTAAAAAAAATCAATAGCATGAGAAGAGTAGAGTTAAGCAGTGAAATGTGCATGTTGGGAGGTTCATCTGTCTTCCTACAGATGCACAAGGAATATGCTTGACTATCAAAATACCAAGAAGCTCCAGTGTAGCTGCTGCTGGTCAAACAAGACCAAACAAGAATGAGAATGGAAATGGTGCAGTTCATCTGCCAAACACACATACAGGTTTCTTTTGTTGGTGCATTTTAGATTATTCAGAGTCAACATTTTCCTTTACACAGCAAATACAACACTTTCAAGCACTGTCTTTACACTTCCCTCTTTTTGGCAAAGCTTCATGGAGGTGGATGCTCCCTTCCTACATGGAGTCACATGGCAAAGACAAAGGGTAAGGGGTAAAATTTGTTCCTGGGGAGATTTCAGTTAGACACAGGAGGAAGATTTTTCACAGGAACATTCAGCCATTGGAGTAACTTCCCCAGGGAAGTGGTGGATTCCCAGGTGTTGGGTACTATTAAGATTCACCTGGATGGGGTGCTGGGCCATCTTGTCTATACTGTGCTTTTGCTGAGAAAGATTGGACCAGATGATCCTTGATGTCCCTTCCAAACTGGTATTCTATGATTCTATGTTTCCAGCAGAAGATCCACAGTCAGTCTGGAATAAGAAATTCCCTTCTTTGGGTACTAAATTTTTTTGAGAACACATGTGCACATCAAGAACAGTCCAACCAAAACCCTTTTATTTGATTTAAATTTGATGTTGTCATACATAGCTCAAGTTAAACAGAATACTGCCAAGGTAGATAGAGATGGGGGATAAAATGTGCTGGAAAATATCTTTTTCTGACCATTACCACCAACAAAGAGTGAATTAATGCATCAGTGTCAGAGCTTGGACATCAAAGTGGGACTAGCTGCTGAACTGTCACCAAAACAAGTTTTGAATTGGAATCAGAAAGAACAGGAGAGTCATGTACAACAACAGAAACCCCACTGATACCACAGAGCAACTGTCTGACTGCAGCATCTACAGGCAGAGCCAAGTTACCCTTGATATGTTTGCACTGGCCTTTTTGCTCAGATGCATGTTTTCAAAGATATTTTCCCTGTCATCCAGACAATTCACTGTGCCTTGGTTCACTCCATGGAACAATCCTGAGGCATTCTTTCATATGAAAGAGAATTTGGATATGTATTCCAGAAGAGCAACCAAGTACACTCCAAGTGGTAATGGATATTCAGCCTGTGGGACCAGACAAAAACTAACCTGAAATCCTCCCAACTGTCCCACACATAGCAAAACATTAGTGGTGTGGTCAGGGAATCCATGGCATCAGAAGTTTTCCTCTACAGCTTCATTCCTGCAGAGCTGCACCAGCTGCTGAAGTAGACACTGCCGCTGCACACAGATAATACTGAATGCTCAGGTGCAAAAGCTGCAGGCTGGTCTGCAACCCACCCAAATACAAAGGTGCTTATCACACTGTTAAGCTCTGTGCTGCCATTGCTTCATCAGCAGCTATAGCATAGCTGGAACTAAAACCTCAAGCCAGGATTTCCACCAAAATAAGTGGTGTACCCTAACTGGATGCTCACTCCTGCATTCTTCCCTTGGGCCAACATAAACATTTCTGTGGTGCAAAAAGTGAATTAAACTGGGGAATGGAGACACAGTAACACTGGGCAGGTACTAAGTCAATTTTGAACCAGATTGGTTTCCTGATATAATTTACTACAGAGCTGCACAAGTTCTTGTATCAGCACTACTGAAGGGTACATATGAAGAAGTATTAATTACTGTAGGCAAGACTTAAAATATTTCAACTCTTTTTGGTGCAACCTTAACTCCAAGGACAAGATTATTCTCAAGAAAGGCCATAACAGTCTGAATGGCAAGATTAAAGTCTAGAATGTAACACTGCAGCAGTGCTGATGATGAATGACTCAATGTGTAAAATCTGACTCCATCACTGGTAGGAACACGTGCAAAAGACAAATCCATTTTAATTAAACTTGGACAATTCAGTTGTTCAGTACACAGCATTACTGGTACATCTTAAGGGAATAAAGATATTTAGAACATAACAGTTACAAAAGTTACTTTAAGTCTTATTCCATTCCAAGTTCTGTGAAATTAATTGAATACTGGCACCACACCCTGCACCCTGATGTGGCATTCACTCATGGGAAGGCCAAATGAATCTCTGACTGCAAGTTACTTGATCTGAAATATAAAAAGCATATTAAGGATACTACAGAAATAATACAGACATTATTAATTCTGCTTTATTTGTAAGAAAACACAGCCTAAGTTCTATTTCAGCATGCCTTATTTTCGGTGTGTGTACTCTCATTTCAGTGTGAACTGTAGGAAAAAAAGCAGCTAAGAAAGACAAGGACAGCAACCTGCAGAGGCTGCATTTGTATAGGAAGGGTTTATTTACTTTCTTATTTCAGTCTTCTGTTTCCACAGTTTCTGGAGAAGACCTTTACGAAAGCTTATCCCCACCACATGCTGAGATGGTCTTAATACATGAACATGGAATTCAAATAGGAAGTGTTGCTCATATATCTAAATCCATACTAAGCAGACTTCTTCCCCTTCCTTTCGGTTATAAATTTCTTACTGGTAACTGTCCACCTGGTTCACAGGGCTTAGTATTTGCCTTTTCAGTACCCAGTTTATGCCTCAGTATAACAAAAGGGCCATGGCAGGCATACAGGCAGTACCTTCTTCCCACCACCCAAAAGCAAGCTGTACAAGCAACACTGTACAAGCCTGAAGACACACACAACCACTCCTCACGGTGCAGCCTGGTGTGGGATCATATTCTGAAACACCAGTTTGAACACATGCTACATGCTGTTTCGCATTTTGCAACCTTGGGAGTGGGATTTTAACTCTATCATTTCTCTCTTCTTGGTCTGAAGCATATCCCACTTCTCCATTTCTTGAAGGCTATTACAATATTAAGTTTCACCTCTCCAGGCAAGAAAACACATTTCTGGTAATGGCTTCTACCTCAGAGTCTGTTCTCAGAACCTTATCTTTCTCTTCTGCCCAGTAATTTACCCAATTTATCAGCAATAATGAACCAAGCCAAATACATTTCAGCAGAACTGTATCAGTCACAAAAAATACTGTCAAGGACTGCAGTATTTCTGATGGGGCAATACAAACTTTCCCCTCCTGGTAAAATATTCAGCCTGATGTAAGTTCCCTGTCTGACCCAGTTTCATATCAAGGGAAACAACTTCTATAGCCTATTCAATTCACAGATTTATTTCCCAGGTTAGTTTTGGGGAGACTTATTTGTTGTGATTCCTGAAACCCTGATTTCTAAGTTTGCTAAGAGAAATGCAAAAGTTCTCCACACTCAAGCCAGCAGCCATGCTAGCTGTTCAGGAGAACACGACAGAAGTAGCACTGTGAAAGAAGTTGCTTTATACCACAGTTTTGGGTCTTCCTTCAGCCTTTGGATGTGTTTTCAAGGGGGTGTTTACTCCCAAAGATTCTACATATAGCACTTGGAAGTGTGTCTCCAACTGCTCTGACTTTCCCTTTCAACTGAGATAATGTTTTCCAGAGTTTGTAGTCTCCTCCAGCGAGGTGATGAAATTCAAAATCACATATGTCACATGCCCTGCTGTGCGTTTCCAGAGTCCTGTTTCCCTGAACATGGAAGGAATCAAAGTACCAGGAGAGCTTCTTCTCTTACAGTTCCAGGTTTCTTTCCAGCCATCCCAAGCTGCCCCTCCAGGGAACACTATGAGCAACATTCACATAATTCTGTTCTTCTGCTGCCTTTCTGCCATTTGCAAATAGCTGCCATTAAGCCAACTCACTGTCTGTGTGCTATCAGCAATGCCTGTTATCAAATCCTTGGAAAGCATAGGGAACACTGAAACCCACACTTCTATCAGCTAGGTTTCAGCCAAGATAAAATACTGTATTTCACTGTTCTTTTATGAAGATTAAAGGAAGATACTTACCACACTCACCATTCTCTACAGTAATAATTTGTACCAGCCATCACATAGCTGTTTGGACAAATGAGTGTTTTCATGAAAAAGCACAAGAAAATTATTTTGAAGAAAAATTTTTTTAAAAGAAACTCTGATAGCTTATAATAGCCTACTAATAAATGCAAATGAGAGTTGAGATAGTGCTTGGGATGGGGAGGGAAGAGGAAACATATTTGCCACTTTGGTAATTTCACCGGTTCCCATGAAAATATTCTCTGTATTTTCAGAGAAACAGAGATCAGAATCATGTCAAATATGCAATACAGGAGCTACAGTGAGATGTAACAGATTAAAACGAAGAACTATCCAAAATTCTTCATTCAGAATCATTTCACTTACAAGTCATTTACCAAGCCAGTCTAGAAGAGTATCTCTAAAAATGCACTTGGTAAGTGATATGTTCTTGTTTGAAAGGTTATTTGTTTCTTTAGTTCCAGTCAAAAGGAACAAAATTATGGAACTGAACTCTACAGGACTTTCTTTGTTGCAGGAAAAGAATTATTCTAAATGCCAAAACTTAGTTCAAAAGTTTGAGGGATACCACTGTCATGGTCAAAGTTTTCCAACTAATGCTTTCTTCAGTGACAAAGATGGTCTAAAAGGAAGTGAAGACAAAAATCAGAGGGCATAAGAGAAATTATCGTGTGTTTTACAGCTATGTGGAGCATGTTAAATAGTTTCTTCCAATGGCTGTACAATTGAAGCAGCTCACACTGCTCAGTCTGTTCTCTCCTCTGTGTCCACTCCTTAGATGTGGCTGCACAGCCATGTGTATGGCCATTCCAACTGGAATGGGGAGCTGATCCTCAATCAAAAGTATCCCAAGAAAAAAGATTGATGTTTCCTAATCCAGTTCATTGCACAGAACAACAAGCAGCTGTGCAGGCACAGAGGGATGGTTACAAGAGCAGGAACAAGAGATAGCAGCCTGGAGCACAACGTAAGAGCTCCTTATGCTGACACTGCTTCAGTAAGAAATGTACAAATTGTACCTATGAGCCCATCCAGGCATGGAAAACTACTTGTTTCACAGAGCATAGTGGATACATTTTAATTAATTTCAATGAAAGAGTCTAAACATTCACTTTACATAATCAGGAAGCTGACTTAATTTATTGTGTGTGAATAAAAATGCAACATAAACAGTATTTAACTGCAAATTCTGCTCATTTTGCATCTGGTTCATTGAACTAAGTGCAACCCATCTGTTACCATATAGGACAGAAAAGCTGTCACATAGGAAAAAACCCTCTTATTTAATACAACTCTAAAATTATTTGCTTAGACAACTAATGAAGTGGAGTATACAGGCAATTAAACACCACAGAAGACTTTGCAGAGTACTGTCAAATGGAATGAAGGTTTATAAATGTTTGTAACTAGGACAATTAGAAATACAAAATGGGGTTATTAAGTCTGATGCTGAAACTAATTACTTCAGAATAAGACACACGCATAAATAAAAAAAATAAATTAAAACAGTCTAATAAATTATTTCTAAGAGCTGGACATTGCATGGGAGACTGCAAAACATTCTGGACTGGACACTCAGAAGCATTGTTCCACTAAGAAATAAATGTTGAGACAATTAGAACGTACTTCCTTCACTTAGAGAAAGTACATTATAGGGCTGATTTTTCCCTCTCACTTTCTTCTCTCTCTACCATGCAAAATCTACACAATGAATCCCTCATTACTCTAAGACATTCATTCTACCAGAACACCTCATAGCAAATGATAAATTGCTACCACACGGTATTTTTCAGTATCAGGCTCTACCATGATGATGAAAGTTGCATTTCCATGGGACAAATGGGCTTTCTCCAAATGATACCTGGACATCTACTTTTTAACTCCTGAAAACTTACAGTAATTGCCTCAAAAATCTAAAGATGTCCCAGAAATATCTGGCTGACATAATTCCCAGAAAAAGATTATACAGTTTCAGAAGTTGGACAGTCAAAAGAGAGCAGGAAAAACTAAGCAAATGTGGAGAAACAAACAAAAAGCAAGACTGGTAGGAAAGTCATATATTAATATCATATTGTAATTGGCAAACCTATAATAAAAATAAGCTGTAAAATCCAAATGTATGATTTTTGGGAGTATGTGTGTTTGAGGAGGGCAGTGGAAGATCACTGATTAGTCTGCATGATGATCTTGGCCTAGAGCATCCATGAACTCAAGTTCTGGTGTGACTGTCATGCACTTCAGCAAAATAAAATAATTATTGCTGCTAATTAGGCAAGCAATTTTTAACTCTGTATTGGTTTTAGATAATAAAATATACTTAATAAAGAAACAGAGAACACATCAATTGTGAAGTCATAACACTTTCCATATAAAACATACTTATGAACATGTCATTCCTGCAGAAGTATGTATTCAAATACTTTTGGTGTCCAAAGTATGCAGTTAAATAATTTTGGTGTCCATTGTGGGATTGTTCTAACCTATTTATTTTATTGTCAGGTCAGCAAGAGCCAAGAACCAAGAACCAAAGACCACAAAGATCTTCTTCCTAGTGTTCTGTAAGCAAGCCAGCACTGAATATTCTACTTGTAATACATTTAATTTTTCTGCAATTTTCCAGAGACCTGATATGGTTCATAATGTAAGTTCTATGCAGCACAAGAATTTATGCAGAATGTGTCTGAAAACCTAGAGCTCTCAGGTGATCTGGATCTACCACAGGTCTTAAACAAACCTGTTCAAACTCTCAGGAGCACACACCATGTGAATCACCATTGCTTCTTTATGTAGCATCTCATCTTCAGCTCCAACTACCACAGGGAACCTCACAGTATTCTTTATTCTCATGTGACTGGCATAACACAAGTTTGCCACTGCTTCACCTGCACACACTCCAAGAGGTCTTTCAAACACAATGGTCTCTCTCATCATTTTTCTAGATGTTGTGTTGCACCAACCATGTATTTCCCTGAGCAGAAAACCATGAAGCTATTCTGTACAAACTGATGTAAACATGAAGTATAGCAGTTTTTACTGCACTGAAAGTAAGAAGCTGGGAAGCAGCAAAGACAGCACTCTAAGAATATGAGGAACAGCAACTCACCTTTGAGGCTTCCTTTGGAGATCTTTTAATCTTTTTAATAGTAACTATTCTGGCCAATTTGGGTTTGGGGCACCGAATAAGACTAACAGAAATTATAAGATACTTGTCAAAGGACGGCAAGGACAGGTACACAGGCTACCTTAAAACAATGGAAACCTCAAAGCAGGTCTATTATATACAATAGGAAGTCTCCCCATAGATGGTGTTTTAAGAAACATTCATTTCTATTCCTCTGGACTTCTCCATCTGACAGTGGATACTGTAATTGCAAATTTCATAGTGTTTCTAACCAAGTACCATGTGCTTCTTGGTAATTCATATATTTGAATTTTTAATATTGAATATTTTTACTGATCTAGTTTGGGATAAGTGCAATTTTTCTTTTACTAGTTTGCCAGCATAGCAATTTACCTAGTGCATACTCATGCCTTCTTGGAAAAAAAAACTTTTAAAAAGCCAAATTCATAGACGAAGAAGGCACCTTCTACAAGCAGGCCTGAAGGAAGCCTCCAGCTCAGGACTTCCCTCTTCACTCTGGATGAGACCTTGTTATGCCTGTAGAACAGCCCCTCTTTATCAAAAAGTGCCCAGGGCCCCTCCTTGAGTCTTTGTAAAGAAAGAGGGTGGGCACAGGTTGGTAAATGGTGTATAGAGAAAAGGCAGCAAGATTTTCTAAAAATATATTGCTGAGGAAAGACAACAACCACAGAACATGTAAATTACTATGTTACATATTAATACATAATAATGTACATATTATTACACATAACAAACCTGATGTTTCATGATACTTCTTCAGTACCTTAAAAAGCTCTCCCTCTCTTCAAATCCTTGCAGCAAGAACAGAGCAACTAAATTCTGAAACGAATTGTACTCCAAGACTCACCACTACTTTAAAGTTAGACTGTCATTACAAGGATCAAAAATACTGCCTACTCATCTAAACTAATGTCTCCAAAAAGCACACTGAAGCACTGTACCTTTGAAAAGACTCACACATGCATGCTAATTCTATATATCCACAAGACTTTCATCTAATTCACAGTGCTGAAAGTATTTCCTGGCAAGTCACATCCCATCATTTTCTCTCAACTGCATGATAGTCCAAAAACATTTGAGGGCAATATAAAATCAATATCAGACCAAATAATTCATAAACTGTATATTCAGAGGAATTAATTTAGGCCATCACAGGAGTAATCAGATACCTGCACAATATCCAAGTGTTTCAATTTCCTTAAATAACAGAGAGATGTTTCTCAGTCTAAGGAAACTGAAAAAAGGACAATAATAGTCCCCTCCAAATTCTGTTTCAATTATTATTTATTCCATAAGCACAATGTTTATGGTGCTGCACAAACAAAACAAAATAAGCACAATCACTTTCCCATGTTGCCAAGCAGCTTGCAATACAACTCCAGGCGAAGAATAGCTAACCTCAAACAAAGTGGGCAAGGAACAGAGATCAGCTACATGAATTCACAGAGCTATAGAACAGCTTATCCACATCATTCACTGTTACAACAGTAAAGGAAATGAAGATTATATGGCACTGAATCCAACACCCTCCCCCTAAAAAAGTCACCTAAAGCATAATGTTCTTTATAGCAATAATAAATTCATTTCATATGTTTCTCGAAGAAAAATATTCTGGAAAGCAAAGAGCACAGGTAGAGTAAATTTGTATATTAAATACAGATGACGGAAAAAAAATCTGGCAAACTCACTTGGTACAGTTTGTCTTTTCCTTCAGTCCAATCCCAACTGGCAAATGTTCCCTAGTTAAGCTAGCTCCCTGCAGTTTATTTATTTGCATTTTGCCAGCTGACACCTTTCTATGTTTTGTTACCTTGCTACAACAGATAAATTCACAAAAATTCTAGTAGCCAGTTAATTGGATTAATGCAATCATCCCTTTCCAGTAGTACATCTGACAACATAATTTTCAGAAATTAGGTCATTTAGTGAGAACAACGATGCAAGAAAACTCTGAAAACTGATCTTTCCATCACAAAGAGGCAAAACTGCCCTGCTATTAGCGATAGAGGGAACTACAGCATAACACTGAATCACCAACACTGACTGCCTGTTTTGATTACTTATCAGAAACAGCAGATGTTGTGTGCAGTCCACTGCATTTCTGATGAGTTGTCACAGGGAACAGAGAGCACCAAACCCACCTTTCTCCAGCAACTGCATGGAGGTCCTTTGGGTCACCCTCATTAACTACTGGGTGTGGTAGGAAAAGGTAAGTGCAAAAGTGAAAGGGAAGAACCAGAGCCAGTGAACAATCATGGTGATAACGTGGTGGTTTATGTATGATTGTTTCCTCCATTTTTTCCCTGTGTGGCTGATTTACTGTGACTTGTCAGATACATACAATCATTCAGACACTAATGAGAGACTATAGTCTTCCAAAGTATGTGTTGTGGAAGTCATCCTATGGCCTGGATTTTTATGTAAATTAGCTTTAGATAATGTTTCTAGAAGCCATAACCCAAATTAGAGCAGATGGTTTATCATCAGAGCTCTGGTGTCACTATTCCATACCATTCAAAAGTTCATTGCTGTCTGGGCAAAATTTTGAGAGGCTCTATCTGTCTTAGAGATTCTATTAACTTTACAATATGTGAATGGAGATATATTTTATTTGTGAGGACCTCTGTTATTAAGTTGAACCATAAAATATTCTACTCCAGCTTGTTGCTTAATTCTTCATAACAGATGTTGGGGGGCTGCTTACATATATGCACAACCATCACACATATACTTGGGAGTCCATGTAGTCTAGGACAGAATCTTTACAGCCACAGTAAAGATAGGATAGATATGACAATTGTCTATGTATGCTATCCCAGTAGCACCTCTCCACCCTCAATAAACACAGGCTCAACACCAGCCATTAAACTATCAATTTTTTAGACCTGCCCACCCTCATTTCTACAGGGGTTCAGTTCATAGTCAAGTGAGAAAGAGGGATATTCATGTGTGTAACTGCTGTAGATCATATATTGGCATTAAGAGACCTGCAACAATCATCTTGCAACCAGAATGCTTTATTTGAGGTAATTTCTTCTCCAGTTGTGTGTAGAACAAGACGTCCTGAAATCATGCTGTGGTCAGTCACATTTCCCATCAGTATCGTACATCCATTCAGAAATCTCTCATTCCACACATATGCAATATGATGCAGGAACTTGTGAAGACAAGGACAACATTCACTGCATTTCTAAATGATCTTTTCCTTGGAGTATGTCCACTTGGATAAATAAGAATTTTGACATCAGGCAAGATAATACTGTGATCTTGGATGATTTTCAGCAATGACTAAGCTTAGGAGTCCCAGAAGCCACTTTTACTAGTAACCTTTATAACTCTCACTGGAGTTGCAGTGGCAGATCACTTACACAGTGCTTTTCCCAGCAGAAAGGAGGACACATTTGTCTTTTTCTTAAAGTTCAACTGTTTGCTTCCAAGAGCTGTCAGTTGATTTACCAATACTGAATTTCTCAGCTACTAAACCAGTGGGATGAAGTTCTCCCCAACTGGAGAACGAACAAAAGGATGAAGAATTGAGAAGCCTGAGGACCAGAACTGTATCATGATACTGAAGGATCAAGGGGGCCACGTGCTAAATGGCAAAGGTATCATGAAGATGGACACTTTCAGACACTTGAAAATTTAGAGACACAGAAACATGGCTCCGAGTACTTTTTACTATACTGTACACTTTTTAATAATTTCAGCAACACATAAAATGATTTTTAATATCTTAGTATGGAAAAAGCTAATATGAATGCATGAAGTTCCGCTTCAAAATCACAAATATGCATTGAAATGCATATTTGAAATGGCATTGCTAGCTTTCTACACCTTTGGCTATATGGCATTAATAGGTCCCTAACTAAAACATGCTAAGTACATTAATTTATTAACACAATGCTCTCAGGCACATGATGTGATTTTTTGGGCCTGTGCTGTGCAGGGCCAGGTATTGGACTTCAATGATCCTTGTGGGTTCATTCCTACTCAGGATATTCTATGATTCTATGATTATTAAGAAAATTAAAACTCATTTTGATTTAATCTGTAAGTGTGTACAAAGCTAGAAACAGCTACCTTTTCATTCATCTAATCAAGTACACTTTTACTGAGGTCAGGAACCTTGATCAGACCATTTATGCATGCACATAGTAGCCAACATACTGAGCTTCAGGATCAAAACTTCATTGCATTAAAACTTTACAAAGTGCCAGGTTTCATCCACATCTGAAGTTGGATTTTAGTAACACCACTTAGACAGAAGATTACTCCATGCATGAATAATGTTTATCACAACATGTGGCAAAAGAGTAAAAATGCATGCCATTCATAACAAAACATCACTGCACTTTTCATACGATACCAATATGGCTACTTACGTCTTTGTGGAGCTGTTTTATTTCCGTGCCAATTTGTATCAGAACCCAGTGGACTGGGATTTAGAAGAATTGTGTGGGCAGGGCCAGAGTCAAACAAAATCAATTGCAGCCATGGAGATCTGCTTACAGGAGCAGGGCAGGCAGGCACCATGTCTTTTTCTGTCTGGGCATGTAGCACATCATAGATGTCAATGACAACAAACTTACCTTTTGTGTAGGCATGATGCCTATTTTTACTGTGGATGTTTTAATGCCATTATGTAACACAAACCAGGACTCTAAACTTTTTCAACAGTGTGCAATCCAAATTCAAATCCAAGATCCACTGTGTACTGAGTCTGCACAGTGTCTACAGAAACTTTTATAGACTGTGTTTTGTCTTTCTAGCATAAACAAACTACCATCAGCTTGTTTCAATATACATAAGTTCTATATACCATGATCCCTTGTCTTACCTCCTCCATCTCTGAAACACCCAAATGCCTCACAATAGATTTGTTTTGATTTTAATAGAAAGAATATAAAGAAAAAAGTTTGAAAGCTTCTAAAATAATGTTGAGTATTAATATACTTGAAGCAGGGTAGGCTTGAAGAAAGTCCTTTCACACCTTAGGCCAAACTTCAGGAGACTTCTATTCCTTTTCACAGGTAAGTTGCTGGAATGATGTGTTAAGCATCAGCATAAAAATCAGCAGAAACTACATGTGCTGTCAGAACTGAAGTGGTGTGAGACCCCTGCTTCCCCAAAACTAATGTAATTCAGCCAAATTAATGGAATTCACCCCGACCCTGCATCAGATTGATAATATTCTACCATCCAAATAGTATCACAAATCTCAACTGATACCAAATATTTTAAAATGGAAGGATTATGTTCTGCAGCTTCTGATACCTTAAATTTTAAACTCATTTTACTGGACTAGTTTTCTCCAGCTGTCAGTAGCATTATATGTAGGGTCATATATACTTCAAAGACATTTCTACGTTTAAACATGCAAAGTTGGCAAAAAGGAACAATCACATTTCTTACATAATCTTACATTTCCTAAACTTGTTTTTACCACAGTTAGGGACCTGCACCTACTTCAGGCTCTTCACTGAAGTGTGATTGCCCCAACTTCCCAAAACGCACTGAAGGACTGGGGTTGCACTGCGACTGTGTGCTTTGGGTCAGTAAACCCCAGCACGGGTAACACCTGCACGGACACACCTCCAGGTGAAGCCAGTGCCTCGGGCGAGCTTGTCAGAAACCCAAGGAGGGGCGCTTCACCCATCGACGCCTCCAAACCTTTAGAGCAGCAGCAAATGCCACCGCAGGACCAGCAAACACGGTCCCACACGTGCCGCCCAGGAGCCCTCGGGACCTTTCCCCTTGTGCCCGACCCCCACCGGTGCCACATTCACCCCCGCGCTCCCGGCCTGCAGCAGCCCAGCGCTGGAGCCACGGCCACCAGGGCCGGCGGGGGAACGCCAGCGCCGTTTTTCCGACGGCGGACTTTAAAAGGCAGCAGAGAACTCCTCTGCTTGTCTCCCCGCGCAAGCCGCCCCACGCCAGGAATAGCTCCTCGGCGCGATGCGGGGACCAGCGCCCCTCCGGCCGCACAAGCCTGGCAGACCTGGGACTTAGGACCCCTCCCCACCACGTCCAAGCCAGCGGCGCCTCCTCCAACCCCTCGCCCACCCGGTCCCGAGGAAGGGAAGGCGGCAGAGGGGAGCCACTTACGGCCCGGGCACGGCTCCCTGCGGCGGCTATGGGCTGCGCGGAGCGGCGCTGGCAGCGGCGGGGCTCTCTCGGCAGCCAAAGCCGGGGCGCTCCTCCCCTCAGCGAGCCCCCATGCCCGGCCTTCCTTCTTCTCCTGCCTTTAGTGGCCAGGGCAGTCCGCTCCGCTGAGCGAGGCGAGGGCGCAGCGGGGATGGGGGTGTCCCCTAAAGGGTCGGACCGCGTTCCCCGCCGTGTACCCCGGGCAAAGAGGCCGGCCAGCCCCGGCACCGCGGTCCGAGGGCCTGTGCAGACACCCGCACCGCCCCCGCCCTCACAGACCCACGGCACCCCCGCGGGAGCGACCATTGAAGCCCCACCCGCGACGCTCTCCCACTTCTCGTTCTCAGCAACCGCGGGCTTCTGTAACCTCGCTTTGCCCCGAGTGCTTTGATGTTCTGTACGCGAATAGCCCTGGCGAGGGGTTCGTGAATGATCCGCCCTCAGAAACTCTTTTTCCCCGCAGCTTCGTACGGGTGAGCCTGCGGGCGGGTCGGTCCGGGCCCTGGCTTTGCGCTGGGGGCAGGAGGAGCAGCGGCTCCCGGACAGGCCGCCTCCCAAACGCCCTTTGCCGCTTGCTGGATCTCTTTTCCGAGGCACCTTTCATAAGCATGTGGTGGGATTTTGTAAGGAAGCTCCAGGCAGCGGTGGGAACGAAGGTGGAAGAGCCGCCCTGTCTGTCCCAACACATAACACTTCCTGTGTTAGTTTTGATACACATCATAGGCAACATTTGTCCGAGAGCAGCAGAAAGTGCCACAGGATGGGTACAAGTACAATGCAGCTTCTTTTCATTCTAGTGTTGTCAAGCTCTGCCTTTTCCTAGAAGCCTTGTCATATTTGTTTGAGATACCTGGAACTTGGCATCTCTGTCCACAGGTTAAAGAGTTTTAATGCCTCCCTCTGCTTCAGCCTAAATAATTCAAATAATTTCTCTCAGCCAGATATCTTTAAAAACTCATTTTAAGGCTAAGAATAGCCTTAGGCTAAGAATAGCTACTGCTAAGATTAACATTGAGAATAGCCAGAATAAATCTTACAGTCATCATCTTTTTCTCTCTGCATATATTCTACTTACATAGGTCCTTTCCTTTTAACACTATAATCTGAATCACCTAGCTGGTTCAGGGTGGGGATTATCCCACTCTGCTCTGTGCTGCTTCAGCTTCACATAGAATATTGTGTGCAATTTTGGGCACCAGAATATAAGAAGAATATGAAGCTATTAGACAGTGTCCAAAGGAGGCCTACAAAGATGGTGAAGGGTCAAGAGGGGAAGACATATGAGGAGAGCCTGAGGTCACTTGGTCTGTTCAGCCTGGAGGATACTGAGAGGAGATGTCATAGCAATCTTCAACACCATATGAGGGATAGCAGAGGGGCAGGTACTGACCTATTCTTTCTGGTGACCCAACAGGACCAATATAATGGCCAGAAGTTGTGCCAAGGGAGGTTTAGGTTAGACATTTGGAAAAAACATTTGATCCAGAGGGTGGCTGGGCACTGGAACAAGCTCCCCAGGGAAGTGGTCACAGCTCCGAGCTGTCTGAGCTCAAGATGCATTTGGACAATGCTCTCAGGCACAAGGTGTGACTCTTGGGGCTGTCTTGTGCACAACTGGACTGTGATGATCCTAGTGGTGATCCTGTGATGATCCCTTCCAACTCAGAATACTCTGTGTGATTCTATGAATACATAAAATCCTTGGACGTACCTTTACAAATATTGGCTATGGATCTGCTCGTCCCTTTTTTATTATATTCTGTAACTATATATGGGATGTGTGTGTGTATGTATATATGTAAATATGTACCTTTTATATGCATATACCCACATGCATGTATCCCTACTTTCAGGAACTTCCTTTCATGTAGCTTAATTCCATCTTTAACCTGGCTAGGTTTTGCCTTTCTCCTTTAACAGGGGAAACTCTTTCAGAACTGTAAATCTGAAAGAAGTCAGACAGCTATAACTCTGATTGCGTTCTCATTCTGTGAGTCTCTTTCTTCTTGCAGAAGATCATATAGAGGGCCAATCTGACAAGATAAGAAGAGCAGAAACATATTTGGGGGTTGACTGTTTAGTGACTTAGCACTTCATAACTGAATTTATGGCTATAATTTAAATTATTCTCTGTTTGTTTGCAGAAAAATTATCACGGACCATTCTGTTAAACAGTCGTGTTGTGTTCCCTTGTGGTTGGACTCCTTTTACATTTAAATTCTCCTTAGAATTTTCCGTCTTTCATTTTCTGAACATTTCAGGTACAGTGTCATCAGCCTACTAAGAAATAGATACATCAGTAAGGTAGGCAATACAGAGAAGATTTTTTTCAGAATACACATCAGTTATTGGGAGAAATCATGTGACTAAGGGGCAGTCTATTTGACCAAAATGTTGGCAATTAGAAGTTATTTGCCTTTGCCCTTGCCATGTGTGCAGAACAAGAGTTCTGACTAAATATTCCAGTCCATATCAGGAAATTATGTATGTGATACATAAAAGCTTCTGAATACTTCTGAAGGGTAACTTTCGAGTAACTGGATTTGTAAACACAAATGTTTCACTAAATGCTCTATATATTACATTATGTGTGAGAAGTCAGATGCGAAAATAATTAAGCACAACAGAATAACTTAGTCTCACCAAATCTGTGATACAAATTTATTTATGTGAAATTTCCAGTAACCCAGCATATTCTTGCTGTACTGTATGTGCTTTTATTGCATGAATATTAAATGAATTTATTTGCATGAATTTATTGCATGAATATTAAATATTCTCCACCACACTCTTTAGCTGATAAATGCAAGGAAATTTTTATCATGTGTACAAAACAAAATGAAAAGATTACTCAACCTCTTTCTTTCCCTCACTCGTCATCTTCTATCTGAGTGAAGCAATTGAAACCTAAGACTGTGTTCTCATTTTGAAAATTCTAGTATTATCCTCTGTTAATGTATTCCTTTCACCTTCCTGTTTTTCACTGTGTTTTTCTATTGAATTGTTTCTGTTCTGAGTATTTACTGTCCTGTGTATCCTATTGACAGGAGGAAATGTTGAAGAGATAGTACTAGTACACTTAAAGAACATATAGCAAACTTAATCTCTTGAAGTTTAAACATGTACTTGTGAGCTGTGCTGGCTGGTGATCTGGGGGGAGTAGGCTAAGCTCCAGCCTCTTCCCTCTTCACCACCTAGCTCATGGCAAATTTATTCATAGACAGTGGTTCTTTGGGGAATGCAAATGCTGTAAAAATGAAGGCATTCTTCCTTCGAAACAGGTTAATGCTGATATGGCCATGGCAGAATTATGTAGCAGAGCAGAAGGTTCATGTTTTGGCTGCCTGGACTACATTTAACCATTAGATAACTAAGAACTTTTAAACTTTTAAAATACAAACACAGAGGGGAAAAAAGTTTGCAAAAAAAAAAAAATCCAAGAAGTATTTTTAATCTGTGTTAATAAATAAAAAACACTGTATTTTATTAGACTGAACAATAATAAAAGGTCATTTAAATAAATCATGGAAAAGTAGTGTGTCTCTGTAAGTAATTAATTCCCCATTTGTAGGGAAAAAAAGAAGTATGAAGGTTTAAAAGAATATTTACATGAACACTGGATGACAATTTTTAACAGTTGGGGATTTATTTTCTTTAGAGAACTTGTCTGTGTAGAGTCAAAAAATGAATTATTGCTTTTCCCCAGTAGGAAAAAAGTTCTAGGAGGACTTGATCCTCAGCTACCTAAAGCAGGCTTGCCATTTGAGACTTCAAGGGGGTGTACCAAGGGGAGTGTAAGGGGGAGTGGCAGGAGGGCTGCAATCATTTGTTTTCCAGTGAACAACACTGAGGTAACTAATAACTACCTCCAGCAATCTATGGCAAGTCTCAGGCATTGAGCAACTCAGGCCATGTCAATGAAACTTTTAAAAGTAGAAGGAACATGCCAAGAAACTTGCCCAACCTCATCAGCAAAGAAAACATACTTTTTGTTTCAGTTTTCAGCAGGTTGCTTACATATTAACCACTGCTTAACAGTCTCTGTTTGCAGACTCAGCACAGTCTCTTCTGGGATCAGAATTTGCTTAAGTACTTTGGGTTTGATTAGCCATAATGAATCACATGAGTGGCCTCAGTAAGACAGTATTAGGTGACCTGCTGAAGCTGAACTGGCAGCATGAGTTTTGGCCCATTTAGAGAAAGAAATGTACCTTATGGGATTGTGAGGGTTGGCTTCTTTTCATCTCTTCTACTTTTCCACATGGCCTGTGCATTGAATTGACACCTTAATTTGTCTGAGAGACATTAAGGAGGTAATCTCTTAAATTAAGTTGGGGTAGTGATTTTGGTTTTTGGCTTTTTCTAAGACATGAAATAGCTGCAATCAGATTTTTCAATCTGATCTATGTAGAGCTGCTAGTTAAATTCAGAAATTGTATGCCCTACATATGCATTTATGCATCACATGCATTACTCAGTTCTGCACAAAATTAGTATCTGCCCATGCAGGCTTGTCTGGTATGAGGAGCAGCAGAAAGAGAACTACAGTGTGTGGCAGGAGAATTGAAATGCTAAGGCTTAAATATGGTCCTGTAAAGGTGGTGCTGTTGGGTACAGTTACTGTCATCAGTACTGCAAGCTCACAATAACTTCTGAACCGTAAACTTTTCTTTTCCCAGCATCAACAGAACACATAGACTGTGTGACTTAATGTCCTCAGACACTCAGCTGTGTTAAAGAGTCCAAATTTTCAGTTTAGAGGGAAGAAAGTACCTTGCCTGTGATTTATAAAGAAAGCTTGAATAACCAGATATGAATGCACTGTCATTGAGTTTCTGGGATTCCTGAAAAAAGGTTCGCACTTGAGAACAAATGTCTGTGTAAAGGTGTGTATGTTTCTGTGTAAAGGATGCTAAGGTTATCTTTTAACAAGTTTTTGATTCTGGATTCTGGTAACTATTTATATAGAGCTTTGTGTCTCTGCTATTATATTTTTCATGCCATGTGAACTTGGTTCTCCAAAAGTCTGGAGGCACTTTAGCACTCCATGCCAATTGTGTACTCTAGACACATAATGAGAAATATGAGCTGCTCTACACATTTCAGTCAGATAGTTAATTTTAATGCCAAAGGCAATTCTACATCAATGGCACTAGTCTTTAATTAATTAACAGTCTATTACTTTGATGTTCACCATACATTTTAGTTTCAGTTCAGCAGTTTTACACTGTATCCTTGAGCTCCTGCTTTTCACAACCTCCAGCTCTCTGAAATCAGTTTCTGTGGTTCAGCATGTCTCTGCCGCTCAGAAAACTGACAAAATTTTTTTAAAAAATCACTTTTGAGAATAAAGTAATACTTTTAATCAGCTTTCCCACGAAAATTTCACTGACCTTTGGGTTGCTGTGCAGTCCCTCAAACAGCTATTCTTCCCCTTCTCTGTGGCTGAAGATGTAAGAGAAGAGCTTCCCACAGGAAAAGGGTAGGAGAGAGCAGCCAGATGTGAAAGACTTAAACAGCTCTTCTGCCCTTGGAAAAAAAGGAGTATAAATATATACTGACACATTTTTAAGTTCAGCTCTGCCTAGCATGGTGGGAAGGAAGTTCTCTGAATCATTCAGTTATACCACTGGGGAAACCATAATGTCAGCACACTCTGCTCCATCTCTCCATAACAACAGCATTCATTAATTACTGAAATATTCCCCAAGGAAAATAATGTTTACAACTGGGGCTTGTAATTGACTACAGAAATGCCACAGATTTTATGACTAGGTACATTGCATATTTCTTTGCTCATCAGTGTTTTGATGTGTATACTTTATAACTAAGTATACATTATCCATATATGTACTCCAAAGCTGATTAAAATGACATGTTTGCAGCTTTTTGATGAGATGAAGCTAAATTCTTAAGTGGTAAGGAAGAATGAAAAATTTTGGATATTACACAGAATTTTTCCTCATGATTTAGAACATTTGCTCTTCAAGGTTTTTCTTCAACGAAAACTGTCACATAGATAACATCCTACAACTGCCACTGGATTTTGCATTTGACCTTTTTGTTCACTTTTTCTTCTTCAATGTAGTAGAAGGCACCAACAAAAAGGTTATTTTGTTCCACTCCTGCAGTTATTCATCAATAAGAGATGACATGATCATTGAAAATGTATCCTGTGGCAGGCCAAGCATCCCCAGAGGATGGGATGCCTTGGAGAGATCCAGTCTAACCACTCCCTCAAGATTAGATAATAGACATGCCCCTTTTGGTTGCTCCACCTCTATTACTAGAAAGTTCTTCTGTCCTGTCAACCTTATTGGATCCCTGTTACCTCAATCCTTTGTCACTGTACTCCGTTGGTTAAAGAACACAGGTTCCGCCCCAGTTCCGCCCCCTTGCTTTGTTCCCATTGGTTCCCCAGTTTTGTATAAAGCCCCTTGGACACCCTGGCACCCTCGGCTTTTGTCCCTGGATCCCCTAACCTAATAAATCGGTTGGACTCTACACAAAGGCCCTTCTTGTTGTTTGTGGACATTGTCATCTTGGCGACGCACCAGACTGAGCTATCTACCCCTGAGTGGCACTCACAGGAAGATAGCGGTGGCCTGGAATCGCCAGCGGTGGCAGCTGGCGCCCAAACAGGGACCTCTTGCTGAGGTTTTTGTGAGTGCCCTTGATCTTCGGATCAGCACCTCGGAGTGTCAGCTCCCAAGGGGAGTTGTCTTCGTTCAAGAAGGTGGTTCCCGGAGGGCCAACCGACAACCCTTCCCGAGTCGATTGGAAGGACCAGTCGGAGTCCACAAGCCCCTCTCCCAGATCATCTCTCGTAAGTCTATTTTCTGNCCATTCCCCCCTGCCCCCTGCCCAAACCAGCAAGGCGCCGGCTGGTTCGGGCTCTTTTCCTAAAAACCCCATACCTATACCCCCTGATCCTAGTTGCTCTTCAATTATTGTTAGGGATGATAGACAAAATGGCACTGGCCACATGGTCAGGCAAGATGGAGGCTTTCCTCCTTCCTCCTCTACAACCTTTCCCGCCAAAGGATCCTGATCCCACCCAAAACTCCTCCCCTGCATAGGATACTACCCCTGCGTCGGACCACACCCCTTGCTCCTCCCAAGTGTCGAGTTCCTCCCTTTCGTCGGGCCCCGCCTCTATCCCTCCTCCCCTCTCCTCCCCGAGGGTTGCCCCACCCATTTGCCTCTGGCCACTTCCGGTTCCCACGCTACCAGAACCGGAAGTGGTCCTAGCCGGAAGGACGCCATATTGGCTTTTAGTACTCCCTTGGAAAGGACTCTTTCTAAGAAGCATACAAGAACTGTACTATTTCCAGTCGATAAAGTCCCACAAAACAAACAAAGAATTAATTGGATGAGAATTAAAAAAGAAGCCATCAAAGATAACAACTTAGAGATGGCCAACCTGATTGTTGCTCCGGTGGTGTTGGATGAGAATGATGATCCCCGATGGGAGCAGTTTCCATATAAGGAATTAAAGGAACTTTGCAAGGCAGCAAAAGACTATGGGCGGCAATCTCCCTATTTTAAAAACCTTTTCAAGATGACATTTGTAACCAATACTATCACACCTTATGATATCAAGCATATAATGACTTTACTGCTTTCCCCAACTGAGCTAATGCTTTGGGAGGGAATTTGGAAAAAGCTCATTACTCCCTTGTTGAAAAAATATGAGATTGACAGCTCTGAATATAACACCTACATGGATGCTTTGATGGGAGAAGGGGAATTTAGTGCACCCGCTGACCAAGCTTTACTGCCTACCACTGTGTTAGACGATGTCAAGCTTGCCGCTCGAGATGCCCTTTTTAAGACACCAGACAGTACTATTCCATCACAGAATTTCGTTAACATATGTCAAGGGGCTGACGAGTCTTTTGTTAAGTTCATAGATCGTTTGACAGATGCTATTAATAAGCAAATAGACAACACAGAAGCCAGAGAGGAGCTCCTGAGGAAGATGGCTTTCAGGAATGCCAATGAAGAAGCCAAAAAGGTACTTCGAGCCCTCCCTCAGGACCTGGAGCCGACCATCAGGCAAATGGTGCAGGCGTGTGCCAAGCTCAGCACCATCGAGCATACAGTGGCACTCGCAGTAAGTAAGGGAGTGGATGAAGTTTTGTTAGCACAAAATAGCAACATCAGATGTTATAATTGCGGTCAGCAGGGACATATTGCAGCACAATGTCGCACTCCACCATGGAACCA